>DVPR01001093.1:0-11651 GCA_018239345.1 Oxynetra stangelandi | reverse complement strand
TGGCATTGATGGCGCGACGTAAGTACGTTCGTGTCGACAACGGGTCACATTTCCATCTTCGAAGTATTGCACCCGTCCATGCTCGACCACTTGACAGCCGTCCTCAATCGAGGATTACTTGCCTGCACACACGGTACCGCGGAATCAATCTATAGTCTTCCACCACCATCATAAACGAATTATTCACCTTAAGTTAGTCGTCCCCATGACACCTGCTCAGGCAGAGAGGATATCCTCGAGGCCCGCAACTTCTACGCTAACCACTGACGCTTTAGTGTGAGATGACTAAATCAGCAAGTACCCATATAGGCAATATGTATATTAATAGATTAAAAGTGTCTGCTGCCGTGACCTGACCTGGAATAGGTCTTTGAAATAGGACTCTCAATTGTATCTATAAAAGCTTTCGTCAGAAGCGCACACAGATTTCACAAACGATATAAAACAATAAGATACTTATTTTAAACTGTTATCTGGTCGCCGAATTCTCACGAATTTAAACAATAAAATAAATAGGTTACGTTTGAAAGTAACGTTTTGTGTAAATGCAATACTCTAAAGAGTCTATAGAATATACATAATCAGTACACCGACAACCATCTTACTCATTGGAGTCAATAAGCAATTCGATGTTAAGTATTCTTTGCATAGTATTTCTTAACTAATCTTTGTTTTATTTTATGGTAGGTACTTACATGTCATATATGTAAAACGAATGAAATTTGTTGAGAAATGCAAACATTTTAAACATACATTTTATTTTCAATGTAAATACTACACTACCTATGTACCTGATAATAATGAGCATCCCGTTGTGTAGCTAATCTAGGTATCTAGGTGGACATTAACTTTTAAAAAAGTGGAGCAAGCAGTTTCACGACAGATCCAATTGCGATTTTATAAACCACATAAGCAAGATTACAAATAGATGTTGTTTATTAAAAAATATATGTTTGAGGGTGTAATATATGTATATGTAAATGTATTAATATTTACATATGTAATATATACATATAAAGAAATAATATATATGTATATCGGTGTGGATTGTTGTTATCGTTAGATAACAGTAGTCAAATCTCAGACAAACGAAAATAATATGAAAACATGCGATAGGGAGATTAGCCATTAACCAGTTACTTGGGTGAGGCACTGCGATAGTTTGGCGGAGTGTGCTGCAGACCTATTGCAGTCGCAGCTAAGGTCTGAGTCTAGAAGTGGGACGTAACAGGTGCAACCACGGTGTAACGCCAACGTTACATTACGCCATGTACATATACATGTGAAATCATTGAATATTTATCGAATTATTAACTACCGCATTATAAATAATAATAACGAATCCAAAGCATAATCGCTAGTAAGCTCTTTATTCCCTTGTATAAGTTTTTAAACACAGTAGGGTATGTTAAGAAAGTTTCCTTCCTCTTTCACTAGGCTAATTAACATAATATTCAAATAGAAGTTTAGGAATTACTGAACAGTCCGTGCTTAAGGCTGAAGTGTACAATGCCGGTGTACACGGGACATATCGTTTTAACAAGCAATTGTCGCCGCAGTAGAAAGTGAAACGCGGCATACTGTTGTTCCCCAGACGTGACGTTGACATGCGTGATAGTTCAGTATGACTACGAGCACAAGTTCGTACATAATTGGTAGTTCGTGCGGCCGCCGGCGTTCTGCGTGATAATCTTACGTTGTAACGTCCATTTTGCGTGGGATTTTAACAAGATATACTTAAACAATTATAAATTGGTTGATATTAGAACATTGTCTGTTACATAAGCATATTTCTTTTTTTTTTGTTCACGACAATACCTAATAAAAAGATTACGATCGACGATGTACAATTATTTCAATTAAAACATTTTCTGCTAACGAATCTCTTCGAAATTACACCGTTGTTGGAAATAGATACATACTATGTATATAACAAGTTTGCTTATTTATTTTTCGTAATAATTATGATACTTTTTAAAATTAATTATTTGCATAATATTAAAATTCTAAAACATTCTCGACTTTTATAAATATTATCATATTATACAAGTATGATAATAATTTTATTATGATTATGTAAGTAACTGTTAGTAAATAGTTTCGTTTAATGAATGCAAAATATTTATGGTCTAATAAAATAGAAACTATATCACACAGTAATAGGTACCTACTTAGGTATGGAGAGTTGACTTATATGACAATATTATTATTTACGAAGTTACCCTTCTTACGTATTTGATGTTTATGTCGAACTACTTTCGTTTTTTTCGCATAAATTTTTATCTCATACACAAATAACCTCTAGACGTACTCTTAAAGAATAACAGGTGAAAACGTCTTATATTCATGTTCACTTTGGTCAAAACAACAGTGCTGATTAAGAAGGAAAATGAAATCTCTCATTCCCAACTAAATTCACTTGTTTTTATTTTATACAGATTGATACTCTAGGAGTTACAATCAGGTTTCAAGGTCACCTAGTGTGTAGGTACTCTGTTCCATTGACATCTATAACTCTTTTAGTGGGGTCAATTTCATTGTTTCTATTTTTCATGATTGCCATCTCGGGAGTTAGCCTTTTATGTTTTTAATAAGTATAAATGTAAATAGGCGCATGGGTACCTTATAGTAACCAAACTAATTTACACTAACGGCCCACTCCTGCGGTCCTATCCGAGATCGGTTGACATGTTTATGGGCAGCAGCATCTACTTGACACTGTTGCATGCGAGTTGGGACCTAGATGTATACTGACCGTCACCCTCCAGACCAGGAAGGTGGTGTGGTCCCGCGGCACCGTGCGAAAGGCGGCATCCACTTGCACGACGCGTCCATGCCCTCCGTCGTCCTCCTGGAACGTGGTTAATGTTAAAACACCAAACTTATTTTGACCTTCAAATAACAAAGGTCAAGCACATATAACATAAAACTTTTACCGCGCCCAAACATGCGAATGTTTTTTCTTAATTCAAGAAAATGTAGGTAATTGATGAAATTTAGATAGAATGTAATTGGTATGTATTTATGCTATATTTATGTTAGTAGAACCATAGAACAATATCTCGAGTAATACGGTATATCAGTTAATTACTTCGTATATTGCTTTTTTGCACATTGTTCGTATTGCACAATACTATCTGCCGATCTCGTTCGTGGATTGGCAATTCTAACATCCAAAAATTATCATACAATTTCTAACCAGTTTACGTCTTCACGTTATTATGTAAATAGCGCATGTCAAATATATGCTTTTAAATATTATATCTTCGCTTATGCTGTTGCGTTTTATATATCTTGTTTGTTTGATTATTAAAGAGATTATTATAGAAAATTCCGTTAATCAATTACACGGAAATTAATGTTAGTTATGAATTTTCAGAAATTCTCAAACTTTTGCACAGTAACTTGTATACTTGTGTGCAACTAACAAACGCTGTTATTCATATTTTAAAAAAAATCGCCTTTTTTGACAAATAAAAAATCAAGCGTTCCCAAGCCTACACTTAAGCCCGGTTCTGTTCAGTTAGTGCGATAATACTACCTAATTTACATTTAATTAATGCGGTGAAATGATCAAACTGATCCATTCCGTACATTTTTCCGGGGAATTGTTTTGGGCGAAACTATAACAATGCCTATTGTTACGAAGTTGCTCTAAATACAGAAAAGCTGAGATTTTAATGTCAGACATGATTTAATCTATGTAGTGTATTGTTATTGCGATGTGTTCAGCTTTGATGTTGTGGTCGCTGTATGAATAACCAGGGGTCGGTAATTTAATTCATTACACTAAAGGCTTTTATCACAGATTGACCGAATCTAGGCCACTTAGGAAATAGGGTTCAACAGGGTGTGCCGGGGACACTTGTATACACATATATGAGTATATACATATGTATGTATAATATATACTATTATTGTACAAACGATATTTAGTCATCGGTTCCTTTTTATATCTATAAATACTTCGTTTTTCGTTTCTTAGTTATTAAAGATAAATAATTTAATATTTTTCACTAACCCATGAATATATGTAATCTTTATCCACATACCTAATTCTCCTAAAAGTTATTTATTCATTTTGTATTTATTGTATCATCCTTTATCTCGAATATGTTTTACAGAATATCGGCTCCTAATTTTTATTTTTATTTTTTATTTAGCTATAGGCTCGCGTTTGACTGCTATCCCACCTGATGGAAAGCACGCTTGCCTAAAATTGCCTCCTAATGACATTACAGTACATTTTAAAATTACAATAATTAGGAATGTAGGTAGTTGAGTAAGTACCTATAAGAAAAATACTAAATACGTAAATCTACAACAATTTAATATTGACCTGTTCAGAATTACACCAAAGTTTAATTTAAAATTATTAAGACACTTAATACGACATGAAAAAAAATACGAACGTGGAAACATTACAAAATTATAATAAAATTTTGTTCGGTCAATCACTTTTTGTTAGATAACGCTTATTATGTTATAAACCAATGGAAGTTGACAATAATTAGAAAAGATTTATCAAATAAACGTTATTCCTTACTAAATTTCATCGTTGTAAAATATTATTTTTATGAATGACGCTGTTTTTTATTTAATTCATGAGTGTAAATTAAATACATTTAGTTCTCTATTCAATCAGTATAGAATCAAACTATCAACATAATAGCAATTACCTAGATTTGACAATACATATAACAAAAATTAAACTTTAAATATAAACCTAATAACCTGACAAATTGTGACGCGATAAATGTTCACTGCAAGTAATGGCTAAAAAAAGCGTATCTATAAATAAATAATAAAAAAAATACTATTTACTTGGTCGGCTCCCAGTTCCAGGATGTGCATATTTGTGTCTCTAGTCAGAGGCGGACTGGGCCCATCACCTCTTTCCGCGGCGCTCCCACCCTCGCCGTCACCACTCAATAGCCACTATATCGACCAAGACGGCACTATGACAGCCAAGACAACCGCTGCGGCCACACACGCTGTACAAACTGAACTGGACAACCACTACCCGCAAGGCGCCCGCCGATCGGAAAAGAAAATTTTTCTTACGCCCGCTGCACTTACATACATACTTGAATAAAACAGACAGGAATGAATCTCCCGCGAAAGTCTGATGGTTCGCGCATCGGTCTCCGATTGATGGTCGTCGGCGTCTATCGCGTTTTCATCGGGTGTAACGGCTCAATTATAACCATCAATTATAATTATTGGTACATACAGCAACGGTGTAAGTAAATCGATATTTGTTATCTAGAGCGTTTAATTGAACTGTGCGGCGTTAATTGTAGCTTCGTTCGAGAAAATCTATATTTATGTTAATGATAACATATTAACGAGAATAGTATTTGCACCTGGATAGTGAATTCGTTTTTAAATAGTTATCAACAAAAAAAAAAATTTTTATGTTTGTCTGTCTTTTGTTCCTTTAATACGCCATTCGGCTGAATTGATTTGAATGCTACATGGGTTGATAATAACTTATTATATAACGTCTAATATCCTACTTAACATATTTCCAGTTTTTATTAAATAGGATAGTAGGTGTTATCTGAGTTTACCTCGATTTCATATACCTAGAATATTACTTAGAATAATACGTATCTAGTACTGTCTGTATTTTCAAGATTGTTTTTTATTTTTTTTATGTTTCAATAAAAATATTGTTATGTAGCATTGTAGCTAGATATAATATATAAGCAAAATTCGGTAACGTTATTAACTCTTATACCGAAATACTGACATTTCTAACCGAGAGTAGGTACCAATAGATGAAACAACAGAGTAACATCTTACGCGACCATTGATTTTTACAACAAGAATGCAAGAAATGGACCCACACTTTTTACGTACGGCAGATCCAGCACTTGATATCCGTCCATCAACGTTTCTGTCGGCCTTATCACACACTTATTAACCGCGTGCAATGTTTCCGATAACGATCTCAACAGTCATATTACTTTGTCAGCTCACTTTACCGAGATTCACCACACTGGTGCCAGTGAGGGCCGAAACCTCTCTGATCACGCCGGCGCAAATGTAGCCACATATCTACATCAGCTGCAGGACAGGATATACGCTCCGATGCGCACATTGTCCATTTGATCGCAACATTCACTTTCAACGTACAAATAATAAAAAAATCATACTAACCAACTAAATATAGTCATTCCGAACGAATACTTACATCTGTGTACCGGTGTACTTCATATATTGGCTCGATAATAAGTACTCTCTGCTAACAGATGTACTAAGAGAGTACTTTTATATGACACCAATGTTTGGAGTGCTGGTGTATTAGTGGAGTTAGTGACTTCAAGAGATTCAATAAATATATTGAGTTGAACATAATTATGCTAAGCATATTGAAATGTGATGCTCATGAAATCTGCTTTCTACACGTGATTTCTCATCAGGATGCGCATCTAAGATCTTGTTGTAATAGTACCTATCTGGCACTCAGAATCTTACTAGTATGCTCATCAATCAACCAAGGAAATATTAAACTTCCTGCAGTCATTGTAGAGCTTGGTATTGGCACGTACCTATTATGTAGATAGTGATCTGGTAACCTGAAGAAGACAGCGGGATCCCGCTGGCTTCAAAAGGCCCAGGACCGGTTGGACTGGCGCCTATTAGGGGAGGCCAATGTCCAGCAGTGGACTAAAAAGGGCTAATGGATGGATGGATGGATATAGATATTCTCATAGCCACTAGTGATCTACGGTATAGGCGTAGCACGAATGAAAGTTTATATATCGTACCGCATTGTATCATAATCTTGACAAACTACTTGCTGACCAACGGCAGTATGTGGTATTCGTACCGGTCCTGGTACAAATGCCCCACAAAGCGCAAAGCAAGCGGTTTGTCAAGCAACAACAGTCGCCATCTAAACTCTTTAATGGACTACCAATTGGTGATAAACCAATGACAATTCACCTGGTGATCATTTTTAGAATTAGAATTGAAGTAATATTGAAATATGTTCCAGTTTACTCAATTGTGTGTCAAATAGTAAGTATGATGTAAAATGAGTATTTACTAATAACGCTATTAACCAATAACGGTACCTAATACTCACCAATATTTCAGATACACACACAAGTCCTATTCAAATAATATTACGTAATGTAGTATGTTCTGTTATATAGCATTATGCAATGTTATCGCAGTGGTTTGTAGGTTAAAATGTTACAAAAGACAACGGAATGCGCAATTGCTATCACAAAACGATTTGATACGTTCGAGTAGTCACAATAAGACCCATACATGTCATAGAATTAGCTTCAGAGCTCAACTATTGTTGATAACAATGTCTGGCCATTCGTTTGAAACCATTCGATTTTAGTATAGAATTATTAGCGAGCGACTGGTAGGTACTGGGGCAAGGTTGTAAATGAAGCGTGAAGTCTTCTAATGAAATTAAACATAGTTTTATAACACTACAATATTATTTTAATAAAGTATCCAAATTTTCATGTGCGCCGGTAGATGCGCTAACGTTTGCAAATATAAGGAAGTGATTAATATATTTTATTGAACTGACGGGTTTAGTTCGAAACCGCTTTGCAGATTAAGCAGATCTAAGGGAGCGTAAAACAGTAATGAGACGCTGTTTCGCGCCACAAGGAGTCTTAGAGGCATGCTTAGGTCACGTTTATTAATTACGTGAGGCGATTCTTCGACTCCTCTTCCCCCCCTCGTGAGATTTGGCTTAACACCCTCCGTTCCCGATAATCTCAGTGAGATTTTACAAATTCTAAATTTAAGTCTATATAAATATGTTAATCTGTGTTTTATTGAGTTAAGTGGCAAAGGCATAACCGCGTCAAATATTGTGTGTTGGAGATTAAACTGCTTTCCGTTTTAAATGGATGTAATCGTTTATTCGCATAAGTTTTTTTAACAAAGATGAAGAATGACGTGTGTTCATATTTTATAAAACAAAAAAGAGTGTGAAAAAAGCATGCGCTTAGTAAAAACTTTCTGTTTTACTTGATTTGCCCAGTTTTGTCGCAATTTTTTTACACTGTTTCTTGAGGAATAAACAATAATGTGATATTTGCCGAAGCTTGCCCAGTTCTCCATTGCGATTGGATACAATTCGGCTCGATTCGCTCCCACCTAAACGCCTTAGATAATTAATGGACCACCTCTTATATGACCGAATATTTGAAGGTCGTGAACCTCTCTGAACGTTTGTTTTGCGGTACAACAAACGACTTAAGCGAAACCTTGTTTTGACAACATTAAAACAAACATATATCTGACAGCTATTGTCACCACAAAATATTTTATAGTTTGAAATTTTAAATTTGTGAATAAATAATGTATACCGATGATAATTCAGACAAAGAAAGCGAATATGAAGAGAAAAACCTTATGGAAAGTCCAAATATTATTAAAAAGTCTGTATCGAGTATTGGCTTCCGGAACGATACCGATAATGAGAATTTGCGGCCGCTTGCGTTACGCGCGACCCAATCGTTTACCGGAACAGTTGAACAGCTGAGGTTTAGTAATAACTTTCAAAGGATGAATCTCAACGACAGATTGAATCCCTTATTGACGCCAAAGATAACTACAATGTGCCCATGTGGATGCTTATTGACACCAACGGTCACTGGTCCATTCCGTACAAGGGACCAAAACACTTTGGCACTTCATGTGGTGTACCCTGAAGTACTCCATCATCACGGTTACAACTTTGACCCTAACCAAATAGCAATGTTTTGGAAGAAAGATTGTAGAATGTTCTTGTGGAAGGGCAAATCGAAGCCGAAACACGTTCCCTACACTGAGAGGAAACATTACTTTATATAAATAAATACAAAAATAAATAATCTATTTCATATGTGACAAATATAAAATATATATTAATAAAATAAACAGCCACTAACTGGTCTTAAGTCATTTATTTTTCAAACGGATTACTTTAAGCCTTGCTTTAACATAATATGACTAATCAATATCACACCTAATATACATGCGCACTAAACTACTTTCACTGTAAAGTTTGAACCGTATCCAGCGGTTGCGTCTCCACTCCAGGCATGTTGGCCTCCACAACTTCGCCACACGAGAATCTAACATAGTCAATTATTTCAACTTTATTCTGTTCCAAAACCTCCTCGACTGTATACGAAGGGTCTAGTAAATATTCTTGAAAGATAAGACAAGTTTCATCGTCTGCATTTTTTGCCGGTTTATCGTGTTCTTTGTTGCCAATTTTGCTAGGTGCAAGACCAACAATATGTTGGCAGAGTTGCCTACCAATATCATCGATATCTTCAGGTTGTTTGTATGCAAGAAGAGCACCGTATTTCCCGGCAGAATAGTCTCCTGCAACAGCAGGTGCGGGATGCGTGTAGGCGGCAATCTTCACATCGTTAGCGTTGGATTTCCAGCATTCTGCTCGCCTAAGCACTGCATTTTCACCAACTGTGCCAATAAACAAGGCTAGCACCTCAGACAACTTTTTGCCACCTTCTCCGTGGAGGTTACCAAGCTGCTCACTGTCCAACTCCATCTGTAAAAATAAATTTTGAATTATTTAACTTTGTTAATATGATTATAGTTATAACAAGCAGTGATAGCCTAGTGGTTAAGAATTCAGCACTCACACTGAGTTCTGGGTTCAAATCCTGGCACGCACCTCTTTCTTTACAATATGCGTTTTAACTTTAAATATCACTTGCTGTAATGGTGAAGGAAAACATCGTGAACAAACCTGCATTTCTTAGAAAAAAATAATTCTAAGGTGTGTGAAATCTACCAACCCGCACTTGGCCAGCGTGGTGGACTATGGCCTAATCCTTCTAATTCTGAGAGGAAACCCGTGTCCAGCAGTGGAACTTTCAATGGGATGTTGATGATGATTATAGTTAATGTTTTGTATGAATGGGTATAATATGTTAAACATTATCTATACTTGCTATGTATCTGAAGTAGACATGAATTGAGAGATTAGTAATGATCATGGGCTTTGTTTCAGCCAAGTGAGGATGACAGTAATGTTAAAAATGTTTCAAAGATGTTAACATTCAACAAATATTGAATTCATATTGCTAAACTTATGCTGATGACATGCCTACAAAATTTAGCCTCTATGATATATTTCAAGCATATTTTTGCCCAGACACCATGTATATTAAATGTATTATTTTTACAGTCTAGTTATCAAGTAATAATAATAATAATAGTTTTATGCATTGTCATGAAAAGGCTTTACATCCATAATCTCCATACCATCCAAAGGGGATTCTGCTAAGGAGGATGCTATGGAGCGGGCTGATGTCTATATGATCAAAAAACATAGCAACAAAACAGTATCATAAAGGTACTATAAATCCTTACCTTGGTAATTGGCCCTTTCGCCTTCAGGTTGGTGTGCGCAAATTTATAACAAGCGACGGAGGTCTCTTCGATCATCTTTTGAAACTTGTCATTCTTGGCAACAAAATCTGTCTCACAATTGAGTTCCACCAGCACACCGTGGCTCTTGTTGAACTTGACCGCAACCAGGCCTTGCAGAGCTGATCTGCCGGCTAACTTGGTAGCTTTCGCCCAGCCCATTGCCTGCGCTTGCTCGTTCAACCATGCTTCGGCCTAAAATAAACAATTGTGTTATAACTAAAACCAATATCACAATCCATGTGATTACTATGGAAGTGTATATGCAAAGTTTTAAATCCCAATAAATCTTTATATTTATACATATAGTATTAAGGGGACCATGGCTACAAACAGTCATATCCTTTGAATAATGCTTAATTATTTTATGTATGATACGTAAAAGAAGAGCATAATGTCTATTAATTTTCAAGTATACCTTTTATACTTAAATTAAATAATATCCATACTAAATAATAAAAATAATAAAAACAAATACTAAATAATAAGCTGTATAAATGTGTTATGTGAAATTTAATAAATAAATTGTTTTTTTTTTATAAGTTAAGGTAGATGATAGCGTGTATTATAATTATTTATAGACATCTGTATTTCTCTGTAACCTTTTAAATCACATAAAGATCATACTTTAAATTTCAACATTCTTCTATTAAACAAGAATCAAGACAATATCTTAATATAATTATAACTTCACCTTTAAAATACATAATTAATATCATTTTCATTTACACATTCCTACCTTCTCACTGTCATTATTATGCATTTCAAGAGCTTTTTTACAGTTTGCAATGGTATATCCAGTTTTCTTACGCAGTTTCGCCAGCAGGGAAGACTCCGCAGCCCTTTTTAAGGGACTAGTATGCAACCTGCACACCAATTGAAATATCATCTGCAAACACAGAGGACATTTCATAACAAATCTGTACTTCCAACATGTTACAACTTGTGATAAGAATTATCTTGTTAAATCCATGATAATAGAATAGGAAGTACTGAAGGACACAAGAACAGCCAGTGTTAATGAAAATATTTATTTTGTATGAGTATAAACAGTGAAATCTGATAACACACAACTTTTTTTTATGTGAATAAAAAATAGGTATTTACACAAACACTGAAGCAGATAATATTAATCCAAATTTAGCGCTATAGCAAATATGATTCGGTCACTTAGCACAAAACATGTTTAGCCTTCATGGGCCTCTAGGAAACTGTTTAGTTTG
>DVPR01001092.1:0-11654 GCA_018239345.1 Oxynetra stangelandi | reverse complement strand
GTAGCCGCAAAATACACACACACACACACATATATATATATACACACTATTTTCTTCTACAATGACTGCTGCACCTGCATAGCTACACAAGATATTGTCAAGAAAATATAATTGAACATAAATATTTTTATTTTGCTTTAAACAATGGTTGTTTCTCAATGTTAATGTTCATAACACATGTACATATATCGTCATTTACAATGAGACAATTACTTAGGAATAGATTTTTGTGCAACAGCAATGTTTTACTGTCAATTAAAAAAAATTTAAAATGACATATAGGAGGAGAAAAACGAAAAATCAAAACAAACCATGAAGGTGCGTACAAGTGCTAGCTTGTATGCCTGAGTATGCATATATGGGGGTGTGTGTGTGTATAAACATACATGTAATTAAACATAAAATTTATTGGCTCTATAATTGATGTATGTATATATTGATATTTTATTAATTTGATCAGCCCGCTGTTGCAAAGGTTAGTGAACCTGACTGCTGCGAAGAGGTTGGTGAGGTGAACCACCAACCAGGACGAACATTTCTGTGCTGAGTACAGCCATTTGTTCTTTGTTAGGGTGTAAAAAAATACAATTATATATAACTCTATTATTTTTCTGGGCGCTTTAAATTTTTTTTTTACATTTAATTAACATAAGTAAACATTATATTTTATAACTTTTAAAACCAACAGACATCTAGGTAGTTATGTTTTTTGGCAAGTCATTATACATTTTCAGTCCAGCATAATTTACACCTACATTTCCATAATTCATCTGGCTTTGGAGCAGTTGGACTTAGTTTTTTTTTGTCTGCATTGTATATTTACAGACTCCTTTTAAAAACTACATCAGACGTTTAAAACTTACGTTAGAAGTTAATGATGTTAAGAAGCATATGTCACAAAAATCGTGTACATACTTAACCGTACATTTTTTTTTAGATTACATGGATTTTTTACGAGACGCTTTTTGATTATATCTCATTTCTGTTTTATAAATAAAGCACTGTGTGGACGTAAGCATAAAAAGAAAATATTATTTTAATATAAAAAACTTTAGAATTATCAGTTAGTTTTACAATAATTGTGTTTACGAGACCAGAATTGAAAAAATACTACATGTTTGTATGCAGTGCATATTGTTTGTATATTTTCCCAAAATCATTTATATAGGTAAATGAAATGGTTGTATAACAAATATATGCGCATGCACTAAGTGATAATAAATCACCTTCATGGTAAACCCATGTCAAGTAATATTAATGTCAATGATAAGTATAGCCTCTGTAATATCATTAACAAATTACCACATCAAAATGTAGGTTGTTTATCTAAGCACCATATAAAGAGTCATAACCATGATGGGAATTGCTTTAAACATTATTAACAAGAAAATATAACATATAGATTTTAATTAATTATGTCATTGGGATATTAATGAATCAATATATGTATTCATCTTTTTTTCATCAGTAATATAAACTTTATTTGTCGAAATACTGTAATATTTTAATTGATGTAGAGGATAATTTTAAAATTATATCATCTTTTAAATAATTAATGCATTGTAATTACAAGTTACTGAGTTGCACACTTGAGCAACGGGACCGGGCATACCTTACTGTAGGACATAGACTGTTCGTAGATGGGATCTTAAAGTAGAACTCGTCTATTTAGCATAATTAAAATCACCCTTAATGTTTCTGCCAAAAATTAATAATTCTACCCGATGACAACTCTGAAACACTTCGGGTTGTCATTTCTCTACTACCTCAACACACACAGGAGTATGTTGTTAATTATTTGTATTATTGTGTAAAATAGCTATAAGCACTTAAAATGTGAATTAATTAGAAAATATATAATTCAAAATTAGACCTGTACAGTTCAAACTTAATAAAGACAAACTCTTACAGAACTCTGTGAAATATGCAAAAACCAGTCAAGTTTGCTTTTAATTACTCTACTGTCTCCTGAATTCTCCTCTCCTGTCTCCTGATTTATAATCACAATGATACACTAAACAATGAACAACATAGCTTATCAATATATTGGATAATCACAAACAAAATGCTATGATATTACAAGTAAGTGTATCATATTACTTTTTTCTATATGAGTATCACCAGGTACTCATGTGCCATGAGCTATTATTGACTTGACTATTTTGAATTCTGTGCAATTATTGACTATTTTGACTTCTGTGCAATTATTGACTATTATGACTTCTGTGCAAGTATTGACTATTTTGACTTCAGTGCAAATATTGACTATTTTCAACGTTTGTGTAAAACATAGTTAAGATTTGTATATCCAAATGAAGTCATACATAGTTCAGTGAGATTAAATTGCCAATGTCTGTATTAGATCAATATGACTTCCATTTGTTCATAATAAAGCTGACAGTTTGGAGTGTTTTAAAAGTATGAAGAACATTCTAGTTATCTTAGAAGCAATTTTAGATAGCATTTATTGATATTAAATTAATATTTTTTAAAGTTAATTAGTATTTCTTTTGAGATGTAATATTAAATAACAATATATTACAATATTATTTGCATTTATTTAACAATAATAGAGCAATTAAATATCACAATTAATTATGTAATACAAAGTACACCTTGCATTAGTACAGACAAGACATTTGAAAGTTGAGTTGTCTATGGTTAAGAATTACTCTATACTTATCTGGTATGTACTGGTATATAAGATTTATTTCCTTAAAAAAAGGAAATTACACAATTTTCATGATAAAGTGAAATTATATATTCTTGCATGTATATTAAAAAAATATTACATTCCTAAAAGAAATGGTTTTCCCTATTAAATAGTTGTAATATGGACTAGTTAGTAAAAACCCTTTACATATTGGCGTAAGTTGCAAAATGTATATATCTCCTTGTGAACAAATATTTGTTGTAGAAAAACTACTGATAACAATAATGAATATTGTAAACACACCAAGGCATGTTATTTTTTCTCTGAGCAAATTTTTTTTCTTATTTTCACTTTCATCATAGTTAATATACAATGTGTTTGACTGAATCCAATTCAATTTATATCAGAGTGTAACGAAATGAATACATTCTGTGTAGCCATATACGTAAACACCTGAACGATTTGTTTTTATTTCACATACTGTTACTTTTACTAGCGAGCCACTAATAGTTAGGGAATTGGCGTTCTAAATGTATCACAACTCTTCGGTAAACACCTAATTCCGCCACAATAAGATCAGTATTCTCTAATTATAGCCATATGAAATGTAAATCTATGAAAATAACAGCGAAATTACTTGCTACATGTCGACGTGGCGTGACATTGTAGAGAACTTTTCTATCGCGGGGCCACACACTAAGACAACTCCTACACCACATTATCTCGTTAATAATATTTATAGTATTTGCAAAAACAACACAAATTCGCAATTTCATTTTGATTACTTGAAATATAAGTATGGCGCCTCTGACATTGTTGGCCTGTTTTGGTGTTAACAATATGGCGATTGAACTTACCCTATTATTCCTAATGAAGTCTTCTATAGCTTTTAGTGCTGAATCCGTTAATTTCACAAACACTAGTTCCTTGGCTTCTTTATTACTAGACTCCGATGATAACGCATACTGAACACCTGCTGGCAAGGCCGCCATTTCTCATTCACTATTCGCACTGTAGACCAGCTGACTCCTTTGCTAGCCGTCACGATTCATATCATTCACACATTTCTTAACGTAATCACAGATTCACAACCTATTTAAAATTATAATTACAACAACAAAAGGGTTTTAGACGTCCAAATTAACAATTTTTTGTAACCCCATCGACTCGGCCTTTGTTGGCAGCGCTCTTCAGTCTGCAAGGCCGCACTGACTGTCATGCGCAATGGCGCTTTTGACAGGAAACGCGAGCATTCACTGCGATAGTAGCGCCAATTTTGAATTACATTTATAAATGTTTATTCAAAGTTAAATATATTATTTAAATGCTTTAAAAAACACATTTCTCGTCTTTACATAAATTTATACTTCTCGCTCACAATACACAACATTATTATTACCGTAGCTTCGATGCCTAAAATGCCTTTTGTTTTGTCAATACGACAACTAAGCTTTTCATTTATTTCAAAGAAAAAATTATGATACCAAGCCGCCAAACAATTCTATAGGAATTAGCTGTTAGAGTTAAATTGTAAAAATATAATCAGACCCATTCATACATTTTATAAAGCGCGTGTAAGGGATAAATTCGAATTTAAAATTTCTATAAATATTTTCTGTTTATGCGTCTTTATAATCTTTTTAATGGCGTTTAAATGGTATTAAATTAATAAATAGCTCACAAATTACACTTATTAATTTTTTTTTTGAATGTTCACATGTTTAAATCTCAATTAAACCTTATAAATGTTTGTAGAAGGCTGTTATTGTTTTTACTTTTTACTGTTGTTAAATATATTACTGCTCTAAAATATATCTAATAAGTCACTTTCAATTATCCTTGATATAATTTGTTTAAAGTTTGAATTTTTATTAAGAGAAAAATATTGGTATTAATCTACTTAATTCGTTTCTTCTATAAACCAACAAAACAAGTTAGAAATTATGTATAAACATTAAAATTATTCTAGAAAACTTTTTTTCTATTTTCATTAAATGCCCTATGGAATTAAAATATGTTTTTTAAATTTAAAATAAGAAATTATGCTTATACTAGTATTGTGTAGTATGTATCAAGTAGCGTAGTTAAATCTGCATTGCACTGTATATTACTGCATGAATCCTTATATATTCAAGCAATGAAACACTGATTGATTATGTAAGCTTTGATAAGCCAACAGGATGAGAAAAGGAATTAAGCTAAATAATCAGAATGTAACGTCCAGAGATGTCTTAAAAAACATCATTCAGTTGTCACGATGTCATCGATGTCATCCAGCAATGAATGTAATTGAGGTTATGTTGCAAGTCTCTTCAAGTCTTGCATTTTTATATACGTGTCATAATATAAATGTAATTTGCTAAGTTCATAAATTATCAACACTAATTTACCATCATAAATTTTCTGCGGGTAAGTTTCTGAAATTAATTGTTTTCTAATTTCATTACAATATAAACAAAATAGTGATAAAATTAACGCAATCGATTACAGAAGTTGGTTCCTGTATCACCATGGCTAGCGCTGAAGAGAAAAAACATATGATCACTCGCAATTTGCAAGAGGTTCTCGGGGAAGATAGAATGATTGAAATTTTAAAGCAGAGAGATCTGAAGATATACTGGGGGACGGCAACAACGGGTCGCCCGCACGTCGCTTACTTCGTCCCGATGTCTAAAATAGCAGATTTCTTAAAAGCAGGTTGCGAGGTAACTATTCTATTTGCTGACCTGCATGCCTATTTGGACAATATGAAAGCACCATGGGAATTATTAGCGTTGCGTACACAATATTACGAGGCTGCAATTAAAGCAATGCTTACTTCAATTGGTGTCTCTTTAGAAAAACTTAAGTTCGTTAGAGGGACCGAGTACCAACTTAGTAAGGAATATACTCTAGATGTATACCGTATGTCATCAGTTGTAACAGATCACGATGCAAAAAAGGCCGGCGCAGAGGTGGTGAAGCAAGTTGATCATCCGCTTTTAAGTGGCTTATTGTACCCCGGTCTGCAGGCCTTAGACGAGGAATACTTAAAGGTGGATGCCCAGTTTGGCGGTGTCGATCAGAGAAAAATATTTACATTGGCTGAAAAGTACTTACCACAACTTGGTTACAGTAAGCGAGTACATCTCATGAACCCCATGGTCCCCGGATTGACCGGGACAAAAATGTCATCATCTGAGGAGGACAGCAAAATCGATTTACTCGATAACCCTGCGAATGTCAAGAAAAAGCTCAAGAAAGCTTTTTGTGAACCTGGTAACATAACAGACAATGGTATATTGTCTTTTACTAAGCATGTTGTGTTTCCTTTAATGAGAGATGGTGAGACGTTCAAAGTATCTAGGCCTGCGAAACATGGTGGTGATGTGGAATATACCAATTTTGATGACTTAGAAGTGGCATTCGAAAAACAGGAGGTACATCCAGGTGACCTGAAAACTTCAGTTGAACAATCTATTAACAAGCTTTTAGCCCCAATCCAGGAAATATTCAAAGATCCTAAATTGCAGGAGTTAACTAAGAAAGCCTACCCACTGCCAAACATGGTGAAAGGTAATGCAAGTGGTGGATTGGATGAGGTGACTCCAAGCAGATTAGATATAAGAGTAGGTCGAATTGTTGAAGTTTCAAGGCACCCAGAATCTGAAACTCTGTATGTGCAAAAGATCGATTTAGGAGAAGACGAACCCAGGACTATTATTTCCGGCTTAGTGAACTTTGTATCCATAGAGGATATGCAAAACCGAGATGTAGTTGTCCTATGTAATTTAAAACCGGCAAAAAAGTGTGGGGTGGAGTCTAAGGGTATGGTTCTGTGTGCATCTGTTGATGAGCCTAAACAAGTAGAACCCTTACTCCCACCAAAAGGCAGCAGTCCTGGTGACAGAGTGGTGATTGAAGGTTACGAAACAGGAGAGCCGGATGCTGTACTCAACCCTAAAAAGAAAGTTTGGGAAAAACTACAAGTTGATTTGAAGACAAATGAAGAATTATTCGCTGTATGGCAGGGTAATAGGTTACTCAGTAACGTCAATGGAAACCCAGTAACCGCTGCAACAGTGAAAAATGCATCAATAAAATAAAATTATTTTCCTGACTATGTCGCTACAGAATTGTCATATATTATTATTTTACAGAAATATTTATTTTTGTTTCAGACATTTAATATATGTATATATATGCAATTGATAAATTTATCTTTAACAATATTAAATAGCGTTAACTTGAATAACAAAATAGGAGGTGGTAATGTATGTTTATCGATGTGATCAAATTACTATGGGATGTATTTTCCAATGTGAGGACAATTGAGTATAGCAAACATCTATTTACAATTATGAATGACTAAGATTATAACTTTGCTTGTAAGTTTTGAAAATATAGAATCAAGCTTATGTTAATGTTGACTTTTATATTTGTCACCTTATAGTCGTCAAACAATATTATAAATCATCATCTTATAGTATGGGTTAATGCTGTGTAAAAATATTTATATTACAAACACGTACATCGAATTTATTTAATCAAAATAACTAGACTGTAACAGTTATATAAAGCTTTATTTACAGATGGTTGACAAACTTAAATTTACAATGCAATATAAGACAGTATTCCTTATTATATTTAATACAAATTAAATTAACATAAAAAGTTTCAGAAAATATACACAACACATTTTTTTGTTAGTGATTTCTGCCAGGCCAGCTTTGCACAGAGGACTAGAGCACCCAACACAAATAGGGGGTTCAAACTACATAAACAATATACTAATAAAGGATATGTATATGTATAATATAGTTATGTATATTAAATTCATATTCTATGTAAATTTCAATATTTAATACTGCCAAGAAATATACTTTGTGCGAGATATTATTCACGTCTGGTCTTTTTCATGACTTTACTGAAAGATAGGAAGTCAAGAGGTTTGATTGCAAATCACTTTCTTGTTCAATTCTGCAAATATTTTAATAAACCCAATGGTAAATTAAAATAACAAAAACCCAGGCCATACTAACACAGGCCAATTAAATAACCACTTGTTTTTATACAAATAAAAAACTTAACTAGCAATTGTATGGCTTATGGGTGATGAAAATACTTAAACTAGTTTAGGATTCGAAACATTCCTTAAAAAACTTGATGTTATATAATCGAATAATTTTCTTCTTTCCTTATAAGTATAAGTTTAATTAATTTCCTGATAAACGAAGAATACAAATTAATTAAATTGAATACGATAATTACATATTGAATAAAGCAATACTACCAATTAATTTACTAATAAATAAATACACAGAATAAAACGAATACAATATGAATTAAATGATTACTAAACCTTGGAGTTTTAGTCCGATTATATGAAGTAAAGCTAAATCTTATTATTTATACCAAACCCGGAATTTAATGCGTAAATATGTAGCGTAGTGACAATGGCGTAGTATTTACGTTATTTGCGCGGTAAAACCAGAAGTCGGCAATGGCATGTTTTATCGAAATGGGGCAGTTGCAGAAGAATCGAGGCAATAAGGCAAAGTACATCTAACATTCTCAATAAAACAAATTTTGTTATGTGGGTTCGCTTTTAATTTCATCGTTTTGATGAACAAAAACATTACGGGCACTCAAATTAGAAACAGAGCCTTTGCTAATGTTGTCTAGAAGCTGTAATACTTTACGTCTAAATTCGCGCATTTGCGGTTCAGTTAGTTCAGCGACTTCGGGAAGCAAACTAAGAAGAAACATTCTTCTCGAATCTTCATCGAATCCTTCCGGCTTACAAGTGGTCTGTAAAAAATGGTTGTTTGTAAATATACTAGTATCACTTGATTTTGTCTTCTTTTTAGGTGGTTCAGGAATATAATTAAATGCAGTCATTTCCGCAGTTGGTGTACGCAAAGACAATAATATATCCTGATTATTATCAATGTTTTCTTCCTCCGAATCGTAATCTGGAAAATGGGAAACAGATCCAGTTGTCTTCGACGTTAATCGGACGTAAGGTAGAATAAACTCCAGTTCGTCGTTCAGATAATATTTCTTTTTCGACGATCCGTCTGGATTAGGTTTCAGACTTCGCACAAAGCTGTATCGCAGGTTTTTCCATTTTTCCTTGCAGTCGCTGACTAAAAAATAAAATTATATTTCAATTTAGTTTTCGTGTATATTTCATTCTAACAATGTTATATTTTTGTATAATGATCACTTTAAGCTAAGTATGTATCGTAAAGAATATTTTAAGACATACGGTCACGCAGCCATCTTATCCGAAAGAAGTTGAATTTGAATTTGGTTTGCCCTATATTATGGTAACCAGACGGCCGGTAAACTACATTTATACATATTGATATATACTTGTATAGATTTTTTTGCATCTAGACATAAAAACTGCCCCATTCCTGTAGGCAGGTTCAGTAATAAATGCACCAACGGTCCAGTATATTATATATTTAAATACCTAGAGACATACTTTCTGTGTTTTGGCACTATGATGTACATGAATGTGTTATTATTTAAAACCTAATATATTATAATTAAATGTTTGTGCATTTGTCTACATATTATTGTTAAATTATTTGAACATTAATTAATATATACTGTACTATATCTATGGAAGAAAGTAAATAATGTAGGATTACCAATCTGGATCGTCGAGAGGTTTGTAAGGACAGAGATTTTTGGCACTCGGTGTATTCTGCATACCCCGTTTGGGATCTAGCGTGATCGTATTATTGTTATTATTGCCAAGCTGGATAGTAAAATATATAATGGCTAATTGGTTTAAAGGTGTCAACTTAAATGTTGACTCCTTTATGTAATATGTTGGGAGTCATACGTTTTTTGAGTTATCGTAGCAGTTACATTAAGTGTAGGGACCCTTATGTTAAGAGCTCACTACAGGCTGTCTACGTCAAAATATAACTTTAAAATGCCCGAAGTTTTACTCGAGAATGACTTCACACATGTCGCCATCCGAAAATCCCAAGTGGGCATTCTACCCAGTATCTGTTTGTTTCCACCCTAAAAAAAACTGTAACACGGAAACCAATGCAGCGGTAGCTTCGGAGTAAATCCCAGATCCCAAGTTCTAGCACCTTCTAAACTGTTATTGCTCTAGTCTGAAAGAAATAAGATTATAATCTTGCCAGTAATTTCCAGCATAGTTTCGTTCAATGTAGGAAATTAAAATTAATTCTTTAGCACATGTAAGGCGGTAGATACGTATCTAAAGTAAAACTGTGTAGTCAGTGCATTATTTGTATCGTAAATATTGATGTTTTACAAGCGGAATCTGATTTTGATGCTGATCTGGGATTTATTGTCGTAGTACCTACTTCCAATTTTGTTTTTGTACAACTTGGTCCTCACCTGATTGTTTAGTTTCATTAGCAACGTCATTCCAAGCTTTGTCTGTAATATCTTTTCTTGAATATTCCGTCAATTGCTGGTTGTACAGACATGGAAACTTTTTAATAGTTTTTACCAATATGAAGTTTTTGTCACACATGTTGGGAACAAGGCGACGCGACGTCGCTTAGCAACGCTCATTGCGAGACTGGTCTGTTCGGTAGCATGTCGGCGACAAGATACGGCGCGGTGGCGTGTTTCCGTGACGCACATGCGAGACATCAACAAACATAGTTGTGATAGATGCCAACTTTCATAACGTTCCATGTCCCTTCTCTATTCGAAGAAAAATGTTGCGGGAAACATTTAATGATTTGTTAAGTAAATCCTATATATTTATTTACCTACGAAGTAGTAAGTCCTATATTTTTATTTACGTACGAAAACCGGATCGCTGACGATCGGTAAAGGTTAATGACAGGATGGACTACAAATTGATAAAGATTTTAGTAACAACATGGTTGTAATTAATTGAATTGCTACGTGTTTCAAGCGAAATTCAATAATTATCATGGAAGCCAGAAAAATCAAGTCAGAAGGCATCGGATTTATTGGCTGCAGCAACTACATAACACTAGCGGAGGGAAACATGTCCGTTTGTTATTTCTTATGAATGAAAACAAAAAAGAGAGATGAATTAGAGGGAAATATGTGCCGACTATACATTTGAATCTTACAAATTAGTAATAAGTGAAGCTGCATCTACAGGCAGTTATGATATAGTAATGATAAACGCCCTTAAAAACCAGTATCGAATTATTTGCTATCAAATTAAAGTAGAATTTACTGCCTGAAATTCTGTGGAACAGTTGCAGCTCGTGATCACTAAGCTGAATGACCACGCTATTATATTAAGCAGAATATTAATTAAAGGATTTACAGTTTATTTAAGCGATACGACACAGCTACTAAGAAAGTCTTTCAGTATTCGAAAACGAATCTGGTCAAGTCTTCCGGAAAATTGTTTCGACGGCTTACATAAACATTATCTTGCTAAACCCGAGTACGTTTTAATAGCTCTGCTGGTAAATAATAGTTTAACAATAGCTTATAGAAACTAGCTGTTTATATAATTATTAAACTAAGCAATATAAACAATTATATTAAGATCGGAAAAAACACTCGTTTCTCATGAAACATATACGGTACTCATGTACGTATATACATTGCACTAATGATTTTATTAGTTAGTAGTTACTTAATTAGGACATTGCTCATCTAAGACAATCATTTTTTTACCTGTAAAAAGTTATGCACTCGTACTGTGCAACCAAATAAAAAGGTGATCGAACCGCAAACAAAGTAATTGACTTTGTATGCACTTATAAATCGCGTCAAAAGAAATTCATAAGTCACGGGTTGAAAGAACCATGAATAGTTTAAGTACCTACTACATAAATCATTATTTCAACGTAACGCTATACCTATACGTATTTATGTATTTAACTAAATATATACCGATGTAAAAGTCGAAATATTTTTAAAATAAATAAATAAATAACGGTCACGCCAGGTCCCTAGCGGGGTAGACAGAGAGCACAGAGTGCCAAACATCTCTGTCCTTGCAAACCTGACGTGCTTCATCTACATT
>DVPR01001091.1:0-11656 GCA_018239345.1 Oxynetra stangelandi | reverse complement strand
GGAGTGCCAAACATCTCTGTCCTTGCAAACCTGACGTGCTTCGTCTACATTCATAAGTCTCTTCATACATACACGCCAGTTTCGGAGTCTCTTGACTCCCCCATCTTCTAGAGCCTATTGGTCGAGATAGGTCGTTCGTGTGTATTACACACGTAATAAGTTAATCTTGCACTATATACAAATTAAAATGCGTTCATTTAAATTGTCTCCGCAGTAACAAAAGGCGTCTAATTAAATTCCGTATAATTATACGCATACCAATCTCATACCATATATTTAGTTGCTACCTCATGGGTATATTCCAATACAAGTGAAATCGGCATGAACAGTTCTTTCCCGGAGTGTTTCAGTAATTCACTGTTATACTCCCGCAAGCTTCGGCAAGATAAGGTCAGGACGCAGCTGACGTACCCTTTGTACACGGTAAATGGGTATTGTATTGCTAATAGGGAGTAAATTAACCCTGGACACGAAAGAATCTGTTCGTTCATTCATTATTTACATTGTCTATCATAACTTATACATACAACAAAGCACGCTATTCATAGCTAATAGCATTTCTACTGGTCAATGGAGAGATCGTAAACAAGTAATATTCTATAGACATCTGATATTAACCAAACTAATTGAAACCAATAGTCCCGCCCATACGATTCTGTACGGTATTTATTGCAGCTGTATTTGGGTGGTAGCGGTCACTTGTGCCTGCTGTATGCTCGTTCGGTACTCTCTTGGCATAAAATATTCAAATAATTAATTCAAATATTTTATTCATGGCCAAGGCCAAAGAACAGTTCATAACAATTAAATGTCTGATCCAAAAATAGACATCTAAACTGTGCCTGTGTTAAGATAACCATACGGTTTATAATATACATATAAATATATACTTAATTAGTTTTTTTACGTTTTACATCCAGACACAGAGCAAATACCTGTGCTCATCAGACAAATAATTGTCCTAGGTGGGGATCGAACCCACGACCCTCGGCGCAGCAGTCAGATTCACTAACCACTGCACCAACGGGTCAGTCATTTGGCATTTTAATTGGCATGATCGTTAACAGTAGCAATAGTGTAAGTTGTGTCGTTACTATTTATGTCCACCTCGAAGCATAACATTAAAGGTTGCTTTATATACTAATATTAATAACTAAACTAATAACTAATATCATCTATTTATATAAGTATTTATATAAGTATCTATTTATGTAAGTATTTAATAAGTATTTAACCCTATTTTTGTGTATTTAATGTTGTTCATGCCTATAATTGGTGTTCGCACCAGAACTTGTATTATTATAAATTGTGTACTGTGTATGTATAGTGTGTAACGCTGTTGGCATGTAAAAATAAATAAATATAACTTTTTTATAAGTATAAGTTTCAAGTAACTAACAAGTATAAGTTTTTACTTTTCGGTTAACAATAAAGAATGAATGAATCAATTTTAAAAAATTAAACGTAAAACCTTTACTGTAAATGCAAGACTCACATTGCATATTTTTTCAATCATTTTGTACCTATTGATAGCATTTCTCAGCAGATTGTAAGATTGAAAAACAAAAGAATAAACACCTTTCAAGAACCGATAACAGCTTGTTTAAAACTGATATATTCCAAGAAAAACTATTCGAGGATAGAAGAAATTTGAAAATTACGCGACAACAGCGTGAATACTTTAGTGGAAATATTTAAAGGAGTTTAGGAAACGGTCGTCGAGCATTTCTCTCTTCTTCACTTCAAGGGATTGGGTCCCTTCAATTTGGTCTGCACAGTGTAATAAACTGTTACAAGAATTGGTAATTTATGGGTGGCTTTTCCTCGACACTTTCCATCGGCTACATTTGTTATTATAGATGGGATATATTGAGATTATAATTGATTATAACGCTTGAACTGAGCCGTTAGTGCAGTGGTCAGAGAACTTGACTGCCGAATGGGGGGTCGTGGGTTTGATTTCCATCGTGATATTAATTCATTATTCATATCTACCATCCACTTTTGTAGTTATAAACGAAAACGCAGTTACAACAGAACGAAATAATACTGACAATGGATCAACCAATTATCGAATGGCGTGCACAGTTGTGCACGCCATTCGAACTGTGAGAACTTAAGTCGGCGTGTACAATTATGACGCAACTATCAATCCATGGATACCAGTCAGTGACATTGTATTATTGTTATTTGTCGAACGCCGTTACATATCATTGTTTCCAAGCACTTCTTCAAAACTTCATACATCAAGTAAGGGTGTACGTACACCTTACTTATGAACCTATCCAAATCGCCATTCGCATGTTCTATTTTTATATCGTTATCATAAATCATAGAGATTTAAGTACATTAAAATTTTAGGACACAATATCAATGTAGAAATATAAAGAGCAACGATTGTCAGTCAACCGACGTATAACATAAAACAGTATCCGGTGAAAAGCCAGTGCGACATTTTAATTCATATAAAAATCCGTATCGCCAGTATTATATTCACGTACACTGAATTACTTTAGACTGGTGCATTTTATTACGAACACTTTACGATGCCTCAACGAAATGAAATTTTCAAAGGGATCTATCTCTCCGGTCGTTGGCCCGCGTCGGTGATTTGACGGTTTTTGCTAACGCTGCATGACATTTGTAAACTTCCACTAGTGAATACTAGATGGCGCTAAACGTAAACGAAAATATCGGATATATTGGAACATCGATTTCTTTATATGCGTTAGAAATTTCAAAACATTCGTAACATAACCGCGATTCAGGCACGATAATTCATGACGAAAAAGTATTAGTAAATTCATGTGAAAACCCCGATAGCTTAGGGTGGGGTTAATTTCAAATTAAGCCGCACCTAGCGTGGCTCAAATGTCGTCAACGAAAACCACTATTTAATGAAATATATAGGAACATATCATACTTGCGTACGTTTGTAAATACGTACATTAATAAACATCCAAGCATAAGTGTTTGAGGTTGTCTCTTGGACATAGAACTCTGCAACTTGGTCACTACGACCGATACATGATTTCTGACTCGGTAAATATTTGTCAGATCGTCAGTTCACCGAATTGAGAGACAATCTGTGTTTTTCTTTCGAGGATCTTCGTTCCTCTACTCTCGTCAACCTTATGATGCAGCCTGTCACGACCTGGTCAAATAGACGTGCTCTGGGTGACTGGATTGGAGCCTAATTTTCCAAATACATAGAATATATCCAAATGAACAATACAGAGCGACTGTAGAGAGAGAAAAGTTATACTTTTCTTCGTTATACTTACTGAGCAAACGAGTCCGTTAAAGAAGTTGACATTTTTAACGACACGTGTCCAAGTTTATAAAAAAAAGCAAATTTTACATTTTCTACCACAATAATTTTATATTTTTCTAGAAGCCGCTCAGTATTTGTATATTTCTTTTGTTTTCATGTATCATTCACTATTTAATACGTTTGTCTACTACTACTACTACTACTACTACACTATTTAATATGTTTAGTTTATAAGTGAATGCTGTAGACGCGTATAATTGGCATGTATACCAGTGTGAACTATCCTTATACTTGTTTTAGTTCACATGTATTGTATGTTGTGCTGTTGGTGTTTCTAAGAAATAAAAATAAAAATACTTTGTAGAGAATTCAATAAAATTCCTAAAGATTTATCAAATTTTTATAAAATCCGTAGGTGTGTCGTAATTCCAGTACAAAAACTTTCATTGTTCGTGACGGGAGGGACAAGAGCAACAAGAGGGATTATATAACCGTGCCGCTCTGGCGCGGCGGGGCATTAAAATCGCGCGGTACAAAGGTTACAACAGAATAAATTTATTCCTTGAAATTCCCCTTTATCTCAGATTACATATTCTTTAATTTTCATTCTCATTTTGAGCCAGAGAGCGAGTGAGACAGAGAGAGTATTTTCACAATAAATTTATATTCTTTTCTTAGCATGTTGTAATGTTTCTAATAACACTGAATTGATATTTGCTAACAATTTCACCTCTAAGATAAAGTACAAGTATCACATATCTGTGCATGCTCCGATTAGAATTAGAAACTGCAAAAAGAACATTACATACTTTCGCGAACCTTTAGAAAAAGTGGCTAAAAGAGAATTATTATGATAAGATAGCATACGGAAAGATGCTTAAAGATTCGTAAAGGCTCAGTTGCATAGTAGTGTTATAAAATCTCAGGTTGGTAGATTCTTGTAATAATAAATATCTTCGGACATCTTCCCATCAGGTGGTAGTACACCTGATCATAAAGTAGGCACGTAAGCAGTGATAGACATATTTTTACACCCAGACATGATGAAAACATGTGCTCACACTAGTATTTGTCCTGGTTCGGAGTTGAACCCACAACCCCCGCTCAGCAGTAAGTTTTATTTACCACCGCGCCTATGGGCCTATTATTCTGTACTGGTTATATAAGAATATTCCGTTACATCTAACAAAAATAGCTGCCACCTTTAACTCATACATCACAGTTCGTTTACAGACGATAAGATCTCAAAATCAGAAATCTATTTAAATACTTTGTCCATTCAAAACGAATGTCATTCAACAATTCAAAAGCTTTCAATTGAGCTGTACCGCGCGTTCATAGCCATTCTGTGCCGCCGTCGATCACGAATTCGGCTTTTAACTGCTGTCATTCATTCACATAAATTTATAGAGCCACTGTTAAATGAAGCGCGGCTACATCTACCTATCTTAACGCCTTGAGAGCAGTGGAAATATCTATTAAAACTATTGTTATAATGATTGAATGCTGACACCCGAGTATTAATAACGTTTAAATGTTAAACGCTTCGTTGTTTAAAATAGAACTAAATTATTACATTTATTTATTTTATAATATAAAAATAACAAATATGAAGCCAAGCTTATTTGTGAAATATGAACGAAGCTTTCAAAATCAAGGTTTTAGGTCAGAATGGGTAACTATTGGTAAACATAGACGTGGTTTTTTTTTCGCCTGTCAAATCAGGTATGCAACTATTTATTTGTCAAATTCTATCAATCACTCGACTGGACGAAACTGGTGGTTCATGTTTGGACCAAACCGGTGCATTCAATGACGATCTCCAACAATACGAGTATTGATCTTAGTTGCAGTTTATAACTTTTTTTAAATGTGAAAACAGTTGCGAAAAGGCATGCAGCAGTTAGAAGTGGCCGCTGCTGCCCATAGACATCTACAAACCACCTTGAACAGGATACACTATACTATTTGTCCTATTCTTGGCCATTCGCAGAATTGTTGCCACTCTTGAGAACTGAGATGGTCGCCTCTAGTAGATTTTCATTAATATGCTACTTGAAAATCCGCCTATTGAAAATTAACAATAAAGGGTAAATAAATAAATAAATAAATAAATAAAATGACAATATGAATATCAATATAAATATCAATTGTTTGGCTATTGAATGTTTCAAATAAAAAACGAACCGAAAATCGAATTGCAAAGATTAGTAATTGACCCATGGCAATCTCTTCCTAGTCATCAAAATTATATATACTCAACATAATATTTCGAATGAGAAGATCTCGTAATTCAAGAATTAGTATATACTAACTCCAGCCGTACTGCGGTTTCAAAGTTTTTCCATTGACATCGTGATGATAAAAATCGTCACAGTATTCTATAAAGACAAGAATCCTTATAATTGTCTGTTCAAAAATGATTAATCTGTGGGCAAATCATATACATAATGGGAGCGTTGCACTATGCTGAGGCAACATATATTGGCAGTTTTGCCAATTCCTCTATAGCTTTTAAAGCTTGAATTAAATATTCATGAACGCAATATGGGAGTTTCGAAACATTAGACGGCTATGAACTTTGCCTTTGTGAAGTATGCAACTGGACATTTAAAAGGTTTTTTTATATTTTATCAAGCATTTGTTGCTATGATACTTTGCCGTACTGGTTTAAATACTCGTACTGTAATAGGCTCGCGTTTGACTGTGACCTGATAGTAACTGAGATACGGATAGGACGAAGTAAGCTCGCTTAGAAAATTCCTATTATTTTATAGATCATTCATTCTTTCGGCTTACTCTGTTTTGAAAAAAATATCGGGTTTTGTAATACGCTCTACCATCTTTAAACGCCTTCAGATCCAACTTCAATATTTAGGATTTGTCTGCAATGGCCGATGGAAATCATTTAACATTTCGCTATTTATATACAAAAAGCTATTACGGATAAACAGCGCAGCCATTTGAGCTGCTCGCGAGTAAATATAAGATAAGGAAAATGACATAGCGATATTCATACGACTCTATACAAGTGGACATAAGGAGCTGACGTTACAGCAAAAAAACTAGCATACATAATGATTTCTATATTTGCACTCTGCAGAGGGAATTAGCGATTCGGAAGTTACATGCTCAACGCATGGTATATGCAAACTGTTTTCATTTTCTCCATTGCCTTATCGATTTTATTTTTGACTTTCGCGGAAACGTTTTCGATAATGCTGAAAGTCCAACCAGGATTTTAGTGCGGAACATACTTTGTATAGTGTCAAACATTGATATCCTTTGTATACCCCTTCGCTCTTGTATCCCTTAGCTTAAGGTGTGACATAATGTGTGACATAAGTAAATAAACACTGATATTGAAATGCCTTTTTAAGAATTGAACATCTGGTCTATACCCAGCATCACTATATCGTTAAACACGATATTAATTTTTAATTAAATTTCTTACATACACAACTAAATAAATTACAGAGTTTGGGAGGAGCACGGACTGAGCGCGGAGTACAAAAGACGCCAAAGAAGGTTCAATGTTCGAAAAACATCTGCGTATTAAAACTTCGTATCTCCAAGGCTGGAGTCGAGGGTGTATCGAATGATATAAAACATTCCAATTTATTCTTCACGAGCATATTGCATCTGCTGAAGAATTGGCGCATATGGTGCTATCAAGAGCAGTATTTTTGTTCTTTACTTTAACTCAAATTCAAATTATTTTATCCATTATAAGGTACACACAGATATAGTTTATGACGGATGGATACTTAATAGTTGCATTGTAACATCATGTATGTTAGAAGATAAAAAATATAATAATAATAATAATACCATCACGCCAGGTTTCTAACGAGGTAGGCAGAAGGCACGTGAGTGCCAAATATGTCTATCCTTACAGACGTTACGAACCTAAACTATATATATGAACATTATATTCTATAGAATTCTTGCTGGTATTATGTATTGAAGGTTTAGTAGATATTAAGGTTTTAATTATTTCACAAATTGTTCTAGTGATACTTGAAACAATTTTTCATTTATAAGTAATTATATTGAAAATATTTTATAGAAAAATTATGTAATCATTTTTTATATTTATTTTCTAGAAATGGATTGTATAGAAAACAAAAGAAAATTCTATATCGCCATTGTCTCATCCTCTTCGAACGTTACAATAACTTGATATAAAATTTAAAATGACTAAAATCTGGACAACCCTTGCTGTACGTTCCAATAACAACCACTCTTTATCCTATCGAATGGAATCTACTATAAAATTACTTTAATAAATTCCGTGCTATAATCTCCATAAACCCTCGTAACATATTATATTACATTTATGACACGCTCACATTAGGTAATTTTTACACAACACAAATAATCCCGAATGTAGACGAAGCACGTCAGGTTTGCAAGGACAGAGATGTTTGTCACTGCGTGTTCTCTGCCTACCCCGCTAGGGACCTGGCTTGACGGTTATTTGTTTATTTTATTTTACAAATAATCCCACAAATTATTGGAGAAACGCATCACTACTAAAACTCCGTGTCGAAGGCGGGGTCTTGACCCAAAAGTCGGTCATATCCCGTCCTAAACTGTCCACGGACATACATATTCCTTTGATGCTTCTTGCAAGTATTATTTCATTGCACCGCGGAACAACATTATTCCAAACAATATTTGGCTATCGTAAATGAGACCAGCTGACTAAATAATGCATCGGCTTCGTGAGCACTAAATCTTTCGTCGCGGCAATAATATCTGTTATTATAATGAAAGCAGAAACTTCGGTTTATTTTAATTTCAGACGAGGCGAAAGTGTGCGTGAATCGAGTAAGGCGAATTACGTGTTTCTTATATTAAAGTTTCTTAGTCACATGGATTTTTGGATTGAGGGTTATTTAAGAAACTATGTATACGGTGCTTCCATTGCGGCATACTAGGACTACCTTGGAAATATCAATCATACAATTCGGTTTATCCTTTAACCCCGCCGTTTTATCACTAGTATAAGAAACTAGAATTAGAATAATAGACAACAAGTATACGGTTTCATAGTTTATTTTTAGCACAAAATCCAATTTGACATACAGTAGAAGTTTAATCCACCAGATCCACTGTACCTTATTAATACCGTCGAACATCTCACTCCTACGGGAATAACATAATTAATTTCCAATAACTTGTCGGATGTTCTGGGAGTTAAAAAAAATGTTATCGGAAATAGGTCAAAATGTTCTATTAAATCTACCGAAACCAATTACATTACGAAGACATTTATTAAGGACAAGTAATCAATCAATTGTAACTGGCTAATAAATACTAGCTGATTAAGCGCTTTATATGCAAGTAATACTAATTGAATAGGTTACAAATTTCCATGGGCGATAGTGGCCACTCGTGATCGCTATAGTTGTCGAACAGGCGCATTTTCCTAAGCGACGAGTCCTTTCAGACCTATTAGAGATCACGGGAACCTGACGACCTCAGCACCAACAACTATAACCAGCCTACATAATAATAAATACCCTATTCACCATTTTAATAACGCACGCACTAAACAAAGGCATCTTCTCGGAATTGCTACACTCTATTCTAGTGAGCATCATATATTTAATGAACAATGACACAAAAGCTCGAGCTCATTTTCCCAGAAACGTGAAAAAAAGACAAGTCACATGGTCCTCTTTCGCCTTGGAGAACAGAGTTTGAGAACGAAATGTATGCAGGTTTTATGAGAGCAACTGCTAATGTTAGTCGTTTTGCTGTATAGTGTGCATTGAATAGGAGTTGCGGGTATATATTATGTTTCTTATAAGTAAGTTTAAGACGAATGATGGCTTTGACTAATGGACGTTTATTTTGTGTCTTCATATGATAAAAAAGGGTGGAGGATTTGTCCAATACCTATATGTGATTCGGTGGGTCTAAAACTTAAATTGTGTTCTTAAAATACTATTTGGTACTTTAAAAAGTAGTAAGTTTAAAATGTGGAAATGAAAAAAACCGTTTTGTACTTTTAAAACCTGTAAGCTTTAAGTTGTGTGCTTAAAAACACCTATACAAAGTTACTTATAAAATCTAAGGATGTTTTAAGTACTGATTTAGAGCAGAAAAATGTTAACATTTTTGTGACAAAATGCCAACTAGCGACAAAACGCGTCCTAACAACAGCGATTACATTTAAGTGCTTTTTAATTCCTGTTAACATTTAGTGCCAACGAATTTGAATTCTACACTCTACGTAGGACAGTTTGATTGCATATTGATAATCACAAAATTATTACAAATTAAAACATATATAGTTACTAGAGCTTACATAACCATTAATACAAGTAGCACCAGTCTATGTAATACTTGTTTTGACTGGTAGATAAACAAACTATTATTTCTTTAAACTACATAAAGAGTTTACATAATATGCGTATTTGTTCATTTGAAATTGATTGGGCATCAATAATTCTACGTTTAAGGGATAAATGGCGAGTTTCATACAAAATGCATTCTGTACCAACTAACATTGGGGTGTCCCAAAAAATTATATTCTCCTTAAAGATGACACTATTAAATTTCAATCTTTATACAAAAATGCTTCAATATGCTAAATAAATATATGATTTATCTGATAGGTAAGCAATTTTTTTTTCCAAATGGTGTAAATAAATGCATTCATTTATAATAGCATCATCCTCACGCATATTTTCTCGGAGCCTGACTGAATCAGCGTACCGTAAGGGTCAGCAAGGACTTCGCTGGTTGCGGGGTTATACGATGGGGTGGGAATTACAATTACAAGTTACAAGCTAAGAATAGTGTTTATCAAAAGGCCATGAAACTATTCTGGATATTCTCCTGCGTTATTACATTGTAATCTATATTAAGTGTCCTCCTTTTACGATACATTTATCCACCTATTACTATATATTACCTAGATGGCATTTGGGCTTAATGAACATTAACATTTTTAATGTGCACAGGATGGACCTGTTATTTACCGTTTCGTCTGAAGGAGAATATGTATTTTTATTCTGTGACTTTTTTTTCAATTCTCTTGGATTTTCTCAGCGTATTTTATTAGTTATATTATGGTAACGTTCATTCCTGTTTTGGAAATGTGAATCAAATCGAGCACACTTTGAAAGGGCGAATGGATAGTGAGGCCTACTGCTGAATCACGGGTTATCGGTTCGAATGGAAAAATATATCTTTTATGAGCACAATCATTTGTTTTGTATCTGGCTATGCGGCATATAAGTATATATTTTTCTGTATGTGACGTAGTTTTTGGGTCGTCTGGTTGCAATAACGCAGATACTGTCGAAGTGCCTAATTTGGGTTCATGTGGCCGAATGCGGAGATGTCCCCAGTTATGTATACTGTATTTATACTCCGCCATATTTCTGCACCGAGATGCTAGCGAAGCAGATTAAATGTACTTAGATGGCCTCATTCCTCGCATATTAAATTGGAACCGAAACGGACTGTATTTTATTATACATCACACAGAAAGTCAACGGTGATTCAAATTTACCTATCGGTCACTAGTCGTTTACAATGTCTATAGTATATACCGTATAGGTCGTATTTATCCAAAATATTATCATTTTTACGCTCAATTATGTGCACATTCAATCAACAACTGCGCATTTTTAAACAAAAAAGGTTTTGTCCGAATTTGCACCTTAATAATATGGTAGTAGCTTTTCAAAGGTTCGTGCGCGAAAATTCCTAAGTTTTTGATACGAGTTTGTTGTATACAATACGCTCTTACAAAACGATTTCAACTTCACAAACGGACAAAAATGCTTGTATTGAACAAACGGACGAAAATACTTATACTCTACGAACTTATAAAATCTATAAAGGGATTACAAAAATGTTTCCGGCCTTGAAACAAAAAAAATTTCAAAAACCTCAAATGATACAACAATATGATGTGATAGATCACATTCATGTAATATTGGGTAATATTCAATTTATCAAATTTGATATGTATCTACAAAAAGAAAGTTACAGAGTACAAGCAATGAATACTTGTCTATATCGTCTGGTGGTCCAACCACAGCAACTAAAGTAAGACAGAACATCGTTAACGATAACTGTAATAACACATCAAATTGGTCCTCGAATACACAATAAATATCACCTATGCATCAAGAACCACTGCTGTTTAGCAGGTCACCTTTTTTTGTAATGAAATATTTAAGGGAGAGAATATATAACTAAATGAAATTAAACATGCTTAGGCTGTCTAAGCATTTAAAGTTGAAAATAAATTCTAAATTCACGATATACACATATGTATATACAAATTTGACTTCAATGTCCATTTTAAATGAGAACTTCAGTTATTCATTTCTCTTCAACGCACTCGTCTAGAGG
>DVPR01001090.1:0-11659 GCA_018239345.1 Oxynetra stangelandi | reverse complement strand
GCACTACATTCGCTCTACCTTTGACGAATTGCTCGCAATAAAATATAATGGCGCAAACATATCGAATGCGAAGTGGCGCGTTGTTGTTCGCTTCAAACAATAATACTTTTATTTTAACTTTTGTTTCGCGAACGGTAATTAAAAATAATGGCCAGTTTTATTGCTGACAAATACGCGAGCGTTTTGTTTGTCACTTGTTTTTTATATAATATATTAAAAGAGAAAACTGATCCGAGTGTGACGAGATTAGCCATGTTATGCATTTGTGACACGATGTAGCGTTGGTCGTAGTAGGCACAGGGCCGGCAATGCGCGTGTGGCACTCCTGGTGCTGCAGCCGTCCATAGCTACGGTGACCGCTTCCCACCGGGCGGACCGCTTGCTTGTTTGCTACAAAAGTGGTATAAAAAAAGACAATTGTATGGCTGAACGCAAAGTGCATGCTATTTTGTGGGCCTTTTCAGAGCACGGAGAGCACAAAGTGCTATGTATGCACTACTTAGGTCTTATGTTATTATGTTGCAGACACTATTTCTATATTGGAATTTTTTAAAATTCTTCATTACATAAACTTATTTCGTCCTCCAACTTACCTATACTCTTGACCTGGCGAGAGGTGTTCACTAGCATCGTAGCTGGCGAACATCCTTATAACCTCTGATTATTTCTGTGGAAAATAAGTGTGCTAATATGTATATAAAAAGATATATATGAAGTGCATGTACGTTAATATCAAAATTAAAAATGACAACGGACTAATCACAAGTAATCTTTATATACGTAGCCAACATTTCGTTTGTCGTAGTAACAAGCTTCGTAAATAATCTTCGTAGCGTCGGTCTGTTTGATACCTATGGTACGATGCGGTCTAGTGATACCAGATTCACGTTGGCAACTCTATAAACTGCTACGCAGTCCGTACGTAACCCAGCGGCTCATAGCTCGTGCTTCGTTGAACAATGCTCTACTCGTTCGGTCGGTTGGCGCTCAATTTGCTTGCAAAAACGTGTTAAAACGTACACGTTAACGTTACATTGAAACGTATAAACGTTACGTTACAACGTACGTGTTACAACGTATACGTTTGGAGTTTTTTCTAAGCTATGTATTAATTTCGAGTAAGTCATCATCCTCGCTATCGTCATTAGCCCATCTCAGTCCACTGATGGAGATAATGAGTTTATGACTTATTGGCCTTAGGTTTTGCTTTGCGTAAGCAGTGATTGGTGGCCGCTCATAGTAGGTATACGTTTTCGTGCTCCGTTGAATACATTTTTATTTACTAATTGTAACAATATAACAAAAATTCTCTGATAAAGTGTGTCAATTACAAATAAAGGTGCACTTTTATTGGTCTTTTATATATATACACACATTAATATGTACGTGTGTGGTTTATCAGCCCAAGACATTTATTTAGTGATTTCATGTATGTTATTGTCTCAAATTTACTATACAACCAAATTCTAAATTGTGACATCTGGTCACTTGGACAGAGTGAAACCTATAGTATTGTAGACGCGTTGACCGCAGTATTATGCCTAGCGTTATTCATACATTATTCGCGCTCGCCTGCGTAATTTTCGGATCATGCGCGCTTTCTTCCCCCTCTTAATTAGAACTCCAGGGGTTTGGGATTGATGCATCATTGGAATTCGCGATTAATGCCATTACCACGTTCTTGGATAATAATATATCATTATCCGTTCTCCTCTCATAATGGGAAGGATTCAGACCATACTTTGCCACGCTGGCCGCGTGCACGGCAGCGGACTTTTTTTAATTTTTTTTTATTGAGCTATAGGCTCGCGTTTGACTGCTATTCCACCTGATGGAAAGCGGGATACAGCCTAGGATGAAGCACGCTTGTCTAGAAAGTGCCTCCCTCCACTCTTGACTTGAATAATTCCAGGTTGTATGTATCGGGGCAAATAGACTTAATGCTGATTAGAGAGCATTATGGAGAATTCCATGGTGTGTAGGTTTCCTGACGATGTTTTTCTTTACTGTTATAACGAGAAAGAGGATTTGAACCCTGTACCCTCGCAGTTGGGAGTCGAATTCTAAACCACTAGACCGGCAGTGGACAAAAGTATGAGTTGATGATAATGATATTATTGATTATCAAAATTTATAAAATTTATAAAGTTTATTTTCTACTAATACTGTTTTTATAGTATCACGGTGATTGTTTTCGCACTATTTTGTTTTCACTATTATAATCAATACGTGGAGAATGCCACTGGGCATTGATTTCGTCATTTTCACGACCATTTCATTGATGTTCCATAAATGTGAACGGGTCAAATAATAATAAATTTAAAACGTCGTGCGTCATGATTGTTCCATCCGATACATGCCCGCTATTAGTTCCCCAGTGTCTGCGCTCACGTACGTAACTTTAATATCAGGTTTCCACACGCGTATAAACGGCTCGCGTAGCGTACGCTTCGTTGAGCAATTACTTAATAACTTCGATGGGCTTGAGTTGTTTAACTTATTAATCATCACGCTGTAGACGTGAAAGGAAACCCTCTTGTATGTTTGTCTGTCTGTTTATACCCTCTTATCGCGGAGATATAAGTTGGAAGATTTAAATGAGTCTCCATGGATCAATAGATGGATTTGTAAGGAACTTTTTGATATATAGTTCATGTCGGTTATATGTAAAATAAGCGAGTTACAATGATAAAAACGGATTAAGTATAACAAAATTGTACATCTAAGAATTTTGCCTCCCATATATCCGCTTACACGCTCTCGGATCTTGATCTCGGAAAGTACGTGAGGGATTTTGATACTGTTTTCTCCAATATATACCGTGACGCCTGAGGAACAAGATTTTTGTAAATATTTCGGTTTATACCGATTTATATGGATTAATTCGTTAAAAATTTCATCAATCTCCTAACTTTGCTGAGATGCCGTTTAAATTTGCATTTATGCATTTAAGAGATAGCGGGATAGTAACGGGTATTGCATAGTAATTTGATTATACTGTAAAACTTACGCATAAAAATATAAAATCTTTAAAAATTCACATAAAATATCTATTTAATTAAGCACAGTAGGATAAGCGAATGGGCAACAGCTAGGCATTAATAATACAATCAATTAGGTACAACAGTTAACCTAACGATCATTGCTGGAGAGGGTTGCGCAGTACGATTCCCGGACTTGCACATAGTTCAGGAATATGTTTAATGTCCGATCGTTTGTACTTATATTCCGCCACTGCATTCACGACACGGAATCAACACGCTTTATGAGCGAGAAGGTTTATTTTTGTTTATTATACATTAAAATGTTGCTGTATAATTTTCACGCATCCAATTGAACGGGCACAGTAACCTTATTACGCGTATGCATACGGCCGCAGCTCGCGGCCCGCGCCGCGCTTCGCTGAGCAATGTTCAGCTTTTCGCGCTCGCGCCTCACTCAATTATCCTCGTAGCGCTGATAGCGTTGCGTTATTTAGCGCGTCATCGGACTTTGGGATTGATGCGATTACTGTGTACACACACATAATACTTTAAATGTAGGCAAATAGAATAGATCGAGATCCATTTTATCGACGCTATAATAGTGATGTGTGCTGACTTGGCGGTCGTTATTGGCGCTTCGCTGAGCGATGTTCAGCACTTCGCTCGAGGCTTATTGTGATGGGATATTTTAGCCAATTATCGCTTAACGTTAAGTTAAACAGATAACCGAATAATGTTCTTAATTGTCATAATTAAGTAATTTATGTGTTTTGGGTGCATTTAATATTTCGCTTCGATTTTCAAATATGCAAGATGCTTTGAAAGCGACAATAACTTTGGATATTGGTGAACCCGCGTGGCATTTCTATCTATATTTATTTATCTACCTCTTATATTTTTTTACATAGGACGGATTTAATGCTTACCGGTATTTCTACCAAAAGGGTTTCTTTGATAGCGAGCAAGTTAAGCGTCATAAAATAAAAGATAAAGCAAATTAAAGTACAAAAGGGTGTTATTTTGTTAAAAACTTATGATATCCAATTTCTTCTAATTATACATATAAATTTTTATTTATTTTTATAAGCTGCATTGATTAAAGTATACTGCAGTGGTATTTACATAGCGAGTTGAAGTGGCTAAGGCTAACCACGTGTCCGACGGCAATCAATATGCGCCCTTTGTCATAGACCAGATAGACCGCATTCACTCCTATCGGTGAGCTCAGTATTTATGCAGTGGGATTGTATTAACACAGTTCGTAAATATAAAATGTTTATGCTACATTGCTGCAATTCAATAGCCTTTTATCTGGTGATTTGAAGTCAACAAGCAGTGCATGTCTTATTCATATAGGGTATGGATACATAAAAGATTTTTTTTGGGCCTTGCTAAAGACAAGCTCAAATAAGCAGTGCTTACTGCCAACCTTCTATAGCTGGAGTGGCACTATAAAAAAAGACAGACCTGTTCACCAGATCCTTTTACCTTCCTACGTTACTCTTAACGCCTCAAGGTAGATAGATATACGCTGCCACCGTACGTCGAGAAATGAAGTATTCGCTTGAAAGAAATGTACGAAAAATCTAATTTACTACTACTAAATTCTAATTTCTGATATCCTAACCTCAATAGCTACTAAATTCTAACTAAATTCGCTACCTACGAAATATCAAGTTCACTAGCTACAAAGTTCAAAATTCAAAATCAAACATCACAGACATATTGTATTTTTCTATATTTTGAATAGCTTCCATTAAACATATTTTATTCAATTGAGGGTATGTGGGACTGTCGCTTCAGTTCGCGGTGCCTCGGCGCGTGTGTGGGTGGGTACTAGCGCCGTCATAGCATACGCTGGGCTGATACATAATTTCGTAACTCGGGCTCGTGCTCTCTCTCTCTCTCTCTTTATTTATTTTTTATCACGATCTCGTAGAAGTACAGCCGGCAATTTATTACGTCTTCATTCGGTGTCTCTCGGCCAGACGTTTAAGGATCGTCTCACACTGGACTTATGTTTGTCGGATAGATGTGTGTAGGTATGTATGTGGAGGCGAAATTTATGTTATAAATTCAATTACTTCATACTATAAATGAACACACGAGTACATTGATGGTTAAATAAGTACATTAATCATTAGTGCTGAGTCATTAGCATATGCTTAGAAATGTAATACTTTTTTATTACTGAAAAATTAATGAAAACATTATTAAAAATGCTTAACCTTTATTTATTTTTTTAATAAATAAATTCATTTATAATGGTAATATACTGGATAGGAAGAGATTTAAATTCTTATCAGCTTGAAAAATTAATTAAGTACAAAACACACTTCGTTTTTATTTCCTAATTTTTTATGTGATTTACAATATTTTTTATTCTTCTTTCTTCTTCAGTGCACGTGTTTCCTTATAAAGGAGAGGCTTGACTAGCCGTGTCTGGGTATACCAGGTGTCTGTATTGTGTTACATAGCGCCGTTCACCATACTCTTTATGAAAACTTTTCTAATTTACCAACCCCTCTCCCCGCCTTCCTCCCTCTCCTACTACCCACTCTTTTATCGTCTATATGGTTGCTGAGTCATTCGAAAATAAACAATAATCTCAAAATAAATATATGTGTAATTGTGTTACCTAGGATGTCCAAAAAATAAACAGAATCTGTGTTATGGTAACTGGACGACTAAGAAACTCCAAACAGAATTGAATACGAAATATATACTTTTATGGATGCATATATACCCTAGCAGAAAAAATCTTGTAATCACTAAGAAATTATTTGCGACAGATGGGAACTGTACTCACGGATTCCAGCTCAACAGGGTTGTCGCCGACCACTGTACCAGTGGGTCAGTCATCGGACAAGATAAGCATCCAGCTCCATGTAAAGTTATTGTCATTAATGACATCAGGTTCACTTCATGACTTAACTGAACAACAGTATCCTTGTAACTGCACCTTCTAACCATTCCTAGTACTAACGTATGCCTTACTGTATTACATCCTCAGGTGGAGAAAGAAGCTTACCACCCATAGAAAGTTGTGATCAAATCAAGGGACAAATTAAAGTAATTAAAAATTATAATTATAATTTTAGGTTAAAATTATAATTTTTCAATTTTTCAACAATTAAACACGTAATTTTTCTTATAATTTTCATCAAAATTTTAGATGCCATGTTTAGAAATTAATTGACGAAATAAATTTGAATGATCTGTTCATCATCTTCATTACCAATTAATCCAAACAAACTCTATTTACATAGCAATAAAGTTTATATTCAATGGGCATGGGTAAGGAAAATGTGACAACTTAAATACTACTTTATAGTTTAACTAATAGAGTGCAAAATGAAATGATACTTAATTGGTGCTATGTCGTTCGCATTGAGACTGACGTTGATTTTTAGGTAGTTGATGGTATATTTAACTGTTGTAAACATAACCATTTAGAAATCGTTTTATAAATAAACATGTGCTAGACATAAGTTAACTAAATGTCATTCAAATATTCCATTCCCGTAACACAGCGGATTGTATGTGTCTGTAAATTAAAACTTACCGTGTGATCTTTTTAAAGGTTATTTTAACATATCACCGGTCAATTGTATCACACCTTACTTTGCTCATATAGTTTGTTAATAGAATCATCACATCGATATCAACTACATATGTATGTATTTTAGTTAATTAATTAACCATAGTAACAGCTATATCTTTTGATACCAATATTGTGTGATTGATAATAAGCAATAAGTAAAATATTAAAACTTTCATTGACAGTGATATTTAAACGGTTAATATCAAGTGAGTAAAAAAGAGCTTTCGGATTAAGTGTGTCTAAAAGAAAACGATCGGCGGAGGAAATGCATGATTTTAAAAAGTAAGTGTCGCTTATCTACATTGACATCTGATTTTAATAAAAAAGTTTAGTTATGGGCAATATCAATGTCCAGTACATTGAGGCGTAAATTGATTCAGTGTATTTGTCTAACACAGAAGTGTCATCGCGAAGCGTCCTCTACCGTAGCTGCAGGTACTAAACGCAATTTTATAATTTAACTCGTGTTCTATTTGATTCATTTCCTATATATAGAGACAAAGGCGGTGATTCATTTGCGAGTAAGATCATTGATTCAATCAACAAATCGCAGCATGAATCAGTCGTAAAACCAATAGCTTAATAGAGTCCACGAGAGAGATGTATGTAAAATATTGAGAAATATATGGAAGTAGAACGATATATAACGGATCCAGACCATTCATATTGTTAGCTTGGCATGCCGCCCTTGCAATGGTGAACCTCCTTAAGCCACGGAGGGTAGTTTTATATTTATGAGTCAGTAAAATGTTTAGAGCACCTGTGGCTATTTATGTACGCGCGAATGTTACGCTTGACACGTAAAATGCTTATTACGCTTTTATAATGTTCCGTGGTTTAAGTTTGTGTGATTTTCGGTACGCTCTTGTGTGTTTTATCGCTATTACGGCTTACGGTTTCGTACTTTGGTTTATCAATTAGCACTGGGAGTTGGAAATGAAATATATTTACAGATTTATTATATAGAACGTTATTATTTTTTATATACGAGAGCTTTTTGTATATCGTGGAGTGTTTCGTTTTTAACGCTTTTTTTGTGAAGTCCAATGGGTTTTTGAGCGATAGGATCGTGAGCGGGTTTATTATTTATGGGCTCGTAAAATATTTCCAACACCTGTGGGGTATTTCTGTAGGTGTGATCGTCGCCTTCGGCGCGTTAGATCCCCTCGTGTATCGTGCGCCTCGTTTTTGTGTCTCTACTGATGAAAATGAAAATATGTTTTGTGATTTAACGTTTAGTCCCTTGACTTATTGTAGACAATTAACAGTAGATATTTAATAAATAGTGTTATAAACTTGCAGTTGCAATACCTGACATTTCAAATGAAGAACACAAAAGACCAATCTTCTTCAACTGAGATTTACTCGAAAATTTATGCAATAGAGAAGAGAGTGTTATTGGCTCGTAAAATGTTCGAAGCATCAGCCGTTATAATTAATTATATTTGCATCGACGTTTACAAATAGGTAGTTCGTATTCGTAGGCGTATCATTGCTTTGGTATTGTTATTGTTATTTTTTGTTTGTTGTTAATTGATGAGTACTTGTGAACCTTATTATTTAATATTGTTTCCTATGTTAAGTGTCTTGGAGTGAAATGTTATAATGTTAGTTCAACCGGCTGACGATTGCACTAATTACAGCATTTTCCGAAACAAGAAAAAAATTAATTAACACCTTGCCAATGGAATATTTAAATTCATCGATTAAAATTAGGATCTTTCGGCGAAGCTATCTGAATTAGGACACCATATTTCTCTCATATTATCTACATATAAATAATGAAAGCAAGATTTTTCTAACACAGCTTCCAAGAGGAATAGATTTTATAAATATGATTACTCGCATGCTATTGTCCAACAGTGAGGTGGCCAATGAAAAAGGCGCTAAACGTACGCGGTAGGTATTTAAATGGACATAAAATCTGGAGAACGGCTTCTCGCTAGAAATTATGAATTTACTTCCTTCAACTCCTTGAAGAAGTCAATAGCCACTAACGTCTCAATCGGGATCGAAGCGCAAACATCCGACGGGCATTCTAATTGTGTGGTTAATTAGCTTCGCGCTGAAAACAGTCGCTGGCTCCGAGCACCGACCCACGCGCCTCTCCTGTTTCTTGGTACATGAATACTTCGTCTGGCCCGGCGTCGGTGATCCGTTCGACTGTCGACAAATCATTTTTCTATGTCCGTGTGAAAAGTAAATAAATGTACACATGTAAGCACAAGTAACACGAGTCCTTACCAATCCGCTTCAAGGGTCTTAAGAAAAATCACTTAACAATTAATCTTTTATGTAATTAAAATTACTTTTAAGAGTTTCATAAGTCTCAAACAACTTGTTAACGAGAATTTTAGTTATAAATCTCCTGTCCCGCCCCGAGAACGTTCACAAGAAAATAGTACTTTGATTATGAAAAGTAAAAGAAGCCGGGAATATTTTTTTATAAGAAAAAAAAATGTATCCCTGAAAGGTCATTTTTTGAAAAGAATATTCTCGATCTAGAAATTTTTGTGTCGTAAAAAATACTTTTCCTTGGTAACTAAACTTTCTTCACATTAAATTTTATCAAAATCGTTTCAGCGGTTGTTTCCTGAAAATGCATCGATGCAAACAGTTCTATTGTAGCATTAATATGTGTTCCCAGTATGAACATCATCTAAACATAAAATTATTTGAACTTCTATCAAAGGTAAGGGCAGATTTGTTTATTTTAATTAGATCATACAACTCAGACATCATACTTGATATGTTTTCACAGAAATCGTAGTTCATATACATTGTCTCTACGTGTTAAGATGAGTTTATTTTGCTGACAACTATTTATACAAAGCATTACATAACGTATCACCTTGGAATAAAGTTCATAATTGAAGTGCTGCATAATGCGGTAACAATGTAGAGATTACCACGAATTTTTACCATTAGGAGATACAGCTAGCAGTAAAAAGGGAAGTTGTTTAAAATTCGCTTTTAAGCTTTAAATCGCGGGACGTCCAGGAATCCATTATATAATTAAAGTGAAAATATTAAAACAAGTAATGCATTAAAATTTAAGTGTGGGTAATTCTAGGATTATATAAAGGTACAGTCACATTGTTCTTTATATTGATTTACTTGAGGCATACCAACAGCATTATACGTACATTCCCAAAACATTACATACATAAACAATACTTCTGATATAATAATAATATCCTGGGACATCTCCACATACAGCCATCAGATTCCAAAGTAGGCACTTAAACAGTTCCCGTGTTATGGTAACCAGGCGGCCTATAAACGACGTATATACTTAGAAATATATACTAAAATAGATATATTTTTTATATGTATGTGTTGTCACTGTGCAGAAAAAAATTAACAACTACAATACTAACCATTAATACCTTTAAAACATAATTATTTCCTAAGAATATGTCTGTTTGAGCAGCAGAAACAAACGTTTTTCAATAATTAATTTTTAACTAATTTTAACTTTTAATGGTAGCACGAACGTAGTAGTCATTTTTCCGTCGGAGAAGTGGTCTCCATACCCTGACCATTTTCCCGTCAAAATATTCCGGAATCTTCAAACTTTAAATAAGTAAAACACGAGTTCCCTTTAATTCCTTTTGAGCGAGTGCTTACTCTCGGCATTTCTAAGACATTCATTCGTTCCTCAAAACCGTCTCAAAACATTCCTTAACACAGAGAGAAAGAAAAAAGTGTGGGCAAGTCTCGTCTATGAGGGATTTTAGGCGGAGTGTTATGAACGAAAAGCCAACTTCGAGTTAGAAACTCCCTTTTTGGCTGTCTTAATAGCAGCGTTGACTAAATTTAGTACATACTTAAATACCTGACGATTAAATCTTTTCTCGAAGTGCTCTTAGAGGAGTGCAGTGGAACATCGCGAATAAATTGCCGCGGTCAGCTACTCTGCGTATGACTGCTGGTAGACAATTTCAAATTTTGAGAAGAAGAGTTGGAAGAATTTAAACGCAACGCTGGTCCAATTCTGATCCTGCGTTCATTTAGGCTCATTTAATTCACATGTAAAACGCGACGAATAAAAAATGATGCACACACTGGAGACGAGGTGATGTGGAGTGTCGCGTCAGAGGAGTTTCTTTCAAAGGCATCAAGTACTAGGAGGAACTTTGCTGAATTTGTAATTGTTCGCAGTCGAAACCGCTCGCTCCTCGGCCGCTGTAACGAGGCGCGCATTGCCTCTGCCTCAGCGGTTGGCTGTGGCGCACGAAAGGCAATTTTCGCGGATATTCGTCTTGTATAGTGACATAAAATGTATATGTAAATCGCTATCAGTTTGAGTGTTACAAAAATGTTATGTGATGATTTTTTGTGTTACAACAATGTTGTTTAATAAAGTTGCTTATAGATATATAAATAAATATCTTGGTATATCTTCACACACGGCTATCTAATCCTAAAGTAGGCAGTTTGTCAGTGCCTATGATACGGTGATCAGACGTCTAATAAACTACGTACATACATGGATGTATGCTTATATAAGTATTTTCTTATAGCCAGGCACAGAACAAATGCTTGTGTTCAACACACAAATGAGCCGGGGGTCGCGGGTTGGATTCCCAGTGCAAATATTTGTTTAAAGAACACAAGTACTTCTTCTGTCATGGTGTATGCATTTTTTTTATGGTTATTTATGTAGTATTTATAGTTTATTATTAGGTAGGTTCTGTCTAGTTTGGGATCAGGTGGCGCTGTGTGGAGATGTCCCAATATACATATATAGTATTGTAACTTCCGATTTCAAGATGTAATTTGTCTTGATACATCGCTATTGTAACACTCGAAACGCATTTACAGTTAACACAAACATTTCATTTACGATCACAATTTCGTATTGGTGGAAATTTATATTTTGCATAAATCTATTCAAAATCAGGATAATGGCGTATCCCCGGTTACGTGCACGCGAATACATCACCCGGATTTGCGCGCGGATCTGTGCAACGCATTGCACCTATTTATAAAACAATGTTAGTTGTGCCGGTTAAGTGTTTTACATTGTTTTTGTAAATCCCCATCCTCTACGGAACACAGACGTGTG
>DVPR01001089.1:0-11659 GCA_018239345.1 Oxynetra stangelandi | reverse complement strand
CTGTCCTTGCAAACCTGACGTGCTTCGTCTACATTCATCAGTCTCTTCATACATACACGCCGGTTTCGGTGGCTCTCTTTCTTTGTATTGTTTTATATTTTGTAAATATTGTAGATTGGCATATTTAATCTTTGGTGGGAATTCAAATATTAATTTATTGTAAAAATAAAATTTAAAATTATCACACTTTACAAACTAAAAATATTTAAACTAAAAATATATTTTACAGTTACTTTACTAATACTGGATTATTAATTTACCAAGCTAAGTGCCTCTTATTAAAATTAAATTTAGATACACTAAAAGAAAAACGCCGACGAAAAAAACCCTCGCCCTCTTTAAATCTAGGTTTTGTCATTTAACTATTCTGCAACAGAGTAATAAGTTCTATGAAAAGAGTATAATGTGAACTCTCTTTTAAAACGTAATTTACTCTTAATTTCATAAAATCAGTTGAATTGTTGTATAAATGTGGCCGAATGTAAAAAAAGCTTTTATGATTTTATGTTGTTTTGAACGCTATTAACCTTAAGTTACTCGCAGGTTATTTTGAGGTTGATAATTAACAAACTTTATTTTCTTTTATCATGTTACAACATGTTTCTTCATTCTGTTTAATTAATTATAAGTTCTAGTATTAAATCAAATATGAATTTTTCCATTTGCCTAGCGTTCCAGCTCCAGTATTATTGAAAATAGCAAATGCTCAATCTAAAGATAACTAACATATTTTAATCTAGTTATTTCTTTCATCTTTACTTAAAATGTTATGTTTTATTCAATAGTAATAATATTAATGTAAGAAATTATTTATATATTATTTTTTAAATAATAGATTAATATTTAACAATATTTAATCTAAACATGGAACTTCACTATTTACAAAATGTAGATTTTATCGCATAATATAGGCTTTATAAACTATGTTACAGATTCGATCGATAAACCCGATTAAGATTATTTAACCTGTAGATTAGGTGTCACTTACTGTCAACTTCACACCGATTGTCTTTTATTCTACCGAACTGTGGTTTACTGCACATGTTCATCGATTTTTGACCATTTCAAGGAAAGTAACGTGAGAACTGAACAAACATGGGTGCTATAGCAAGCAGGTACCGCGTTTCAAACTCTGGACTCACAAACACTGATATTAAAAATATAGAGGAGGCCAGTAAACCTGATAATCCTGGCACATTAGATGAATTGCATAAAAAAACCAAAGGTAAGTTTCGCGTACAGCATATACATATATAATATTACAACACCCTTTAACTCTAGATGAAAACAGTAATATGGAAATTAATTGTAGTATTTCAGTCAGAAAATTGTTATAAAGCCTAAACTGGTTAAAATCCAAAAGTATGGTTACTTCATGATGTAATCAATGGAAGTACATAACTTAAGAGGCTGTTAAATAAATTATGGCAGTCCTCGAGAACCGAGTAAAAATATGTCCTCTGTAAATCGCACGTGAAATATTAATAAAAAACATTTGCACTTAAAATAGTTGAGTAATCCTTAGGGAAGCTACATTTGTTGAATGATAAGATAAGACGACCCTAATAAATTTCACTTGTGAGAATGTAATGTGGTCTGTATACAGTTGTAAATCTATTGGTGTCAATATTTAATATATATAATGTATGTATAAATTTGGATTCTTTATTATGAATAATTGGGATAGATTTTTATGTAGTGACAATTTCTTAGTTCTATTTTTAAGAAGAAAGATAAAACTCTCCTTAATAACTATAGTCCCATTTCACTCTTGTGCTACATGTATAGGTTGTTTTCTAAAGTTATATTCTTGCAAGAAGCTGAGCCTGAGTGAAGTTCAGCTAACTGAACAAACTGATTCCTGTGGAGGACATAATATTAGCATAGACCACAACCAAACAGTGAAGCAGATTATACAGAAGTGTGAACACTATGTTCAGCCCAAGTTTGTGGATTTGTGGGCTTTGAGAATTATCATGAGCTGTTTGATTCCATTGAACACTTGGCTTTATTATCCTTATAGCGAAGTCAGTTGGACTATCATATATCGAGCTTAATGAGATATTTCGACTAAACCATCAACATGTGTTTCTGATAATAGGATCAGTAGTCTAGACCCATCCAAAAGTCTGGTGCAATATCCATGCAGTAAACATGACATAACTCAAACAATCAACAAGTGTCCTGGCTATATCAGTCAAAGAATATAGATAGGAAACAGCTTGAAAAATGTAACGCACGCATCCTGCAACTCAGTGGTATAATTATCTGTGAAAGGTTGGCGGCATATTCTGGACGCAGCAAATGGACACAGAATCATTGATTAGTTCATTGTAATTTTTAGTCAAGAATTCCTGATGATTTTATTTTAGTTACAATATTTATTTAATAAAAATAATCACTACAAGTACTGGAATGGTCTGTGGATGAGTGTGAGTGAGTGAGTGATAAGAGATGGATATGAATGGGCTAACATTGGATGGACAAGATTGACCTATATTCTATTATCCAAACCACTCCCTGTAATTGCCACAACAATATGCAACAAACTAAACCTGTGTAAGGTTCAACTACACATACAACTGCATTTCTGAACTTGAGAGTTCATGTGCATTGCCGCATTCGCAATAACTTTATAATTGATTTTTGGTTTATCTTCAATTGTTGTTATATATGTGTCAGTGTTTTATTTTGTATTGTATTGTACAAATTACAGATGTGATGCCCGTCAACTTCGAAGGGGGAAAACTCATGGTGAACAAGGGGATATCAAATCATTTCCAGGTATGGTTTAGTAGCACTTGTAACTCTTGGTTTTTTATAGATAATGATGATGTGTTTAAAAATAATAACTTGGGATCAATTGATACACATCCAGCTTATCCGATCATAGGCTGAGCCTGTGCTGTACGAACACCTGATGAAAATACATATAAAATTTGTTAATACATACCTACTTATTAAATATAAAATATAGAATCAAGTAACAATAATATAATAATGTTGTGTAAAGTAATTATAATATAATAGTGACTATTATAAAGACTAGTTATTGTTTTTGGCACAATTTGTTCAAATTTATTTAAGCAATTTTGCTACAGTATAATGAATTTTACTCTAAACTTGTTCAATTCACAGATGTCCCATACATTGACGATGAGTTCGGCTCAGAACGGCTACAAACTTGGAGCCACTTACATAGGCACAAAGCAGATCTCACCGACGGAGGCCTTCCCTGTTATACTGGGTGACCTAGACCCATCAGGGAATGTCAACTTCAACCTCATCCACCAGATGACTCCAGAGGCCAGACTGAAAGCTGCCGCACAGGTTGGTGAAAAACATCTTTTATATGTATTTTTTACTCATATTATGTGATATTACTGCAGTTCAAGATGTATTTTTTGTTACATATCAAATGAGACTTGAATTTGTTGTTGATGGCTTATATTGTCTCTCAGATAATATTCTAAACATTCTATAAAGCAATCATGGGTTAATTGGGCTACATATGCCAAACTAACATTTAGATGCTCTACTCTAATATATAAATAGGAATCAATTAATTATTTATAAGTAAAAATTACTAGAATTCTAAGTATATTATCAGTGCCAGGTTCCATAAATTTTCCAGTAAGAAGGCCGAATTATATATTATATAATTTCAATTACAGGTGCAAGACTGCAAAATAACAGCGACTCAGGGCACACTGGAGTATAAGGGATCTGACTACACAGCTGTGATCGCTGTGGGCAAACCGGACTTCAGCGAAACATCTTCAGTGCTGGTTGGACACTATCTACAGGTATATTTATGTCAACCAAATTTTGCTTTTTGTTTTGAAAATTTTGCTCAATTTTTCAGGTAAATTTTGGCTGGCCTACGTTAGCGATGTTGCTTATAGACCAAGGGTTTTTGGGTTGATTTGGTCTGTGGACAAAATATTTCTAGGATGCATATGAGTAGTGTACTCATAATATAATTATATATAAGTGTCTAAATGTAAAAAATATCTATATTATTTAGAAATGTATGTATGTCGGTTATTACTGCAAGCACAACTTAGTTAGCGGACGGATAGCACATTGTATAAGTAAGGATCGAACTGTCCAGTGTAAGTTGTTGCAGATGTTAATATGAATAGAAAAACTGTCCACTTTGCAGTCGGTGACGAGCCGGCTGGCGGCGGGCGCCGAGCTGGTGTTCCAGTCTGGCTCGCGCGTCATGGGCGGCGAGATCGCCGTCGCCTCCGCCGCCGCGCGCTACACCATGGATGGTGAGATGCTTTTGTATATCGAGCTTCGGCAATGTAATTATTGGCAAGCGACACTGCAGTTATATTTACTACATTGAACGTATCAAAAATTTGTTTCATTTAGTCAAATTACGAAAATGTATGCGATAAAATTGGATTGGACTTATTCATTTGACACTTAAGTTAAAAGTCTATAAATATTTAGATATTATTCAATCGTTCCACTGCCGGACACTGGTGTCCTCTCAGAATAAGGAGGGTTGAGACTGTAGTCTGTCTTGATGGTCAAGTGAGAATTGCTTTCACACGATTTAGAAAATATATTATCAATTAATGTACAAACTCCCATTAATTGAAGAAATGATTAAATTTCTGTTCCTAGACTCTGAGGTGTCCGCAACACTCGGTGCAGCTGGCTTCCACTTCTGTTACTTCAAGCAGGCCAGTGAGCAGTTGCAGGTGAGACTGTCATTTATTAATATTGTGACATTTTTATTTTCATTCCTTATCCACCCCATATTATCAAGGTACATATTATAAGTACGTATTGTCAAGCTGTGTTTTATTTGTGTTACAGGTGGTAGCCGAGATGGACACATCATTCAGAGGGATGGAATCTGTGGGTACAATTGGATACCAAGTCACTATACCTAAAGCGGAGCTGGTCTTCAGGGGTTAGTCATTACATAATATTCGAAAATTGACTTGCAGACTTGACAGAAGTTTACAATATTAACACCCTCCATAAATGGATATTGGTTTGATTGGTTTGAATGTTGAAATTTTATTATGAATTGACAGATAATACAGCTGATGAATATTCAATTTTTACACCACAACTAATTGTCCCTTTCGATGCTCGAATGAATAAAGTTACTTTATATCAACTCAACTGAAATATTTAGTGTTGTACCTTTTCTTGCAGGTATGGTGGATTCCAATTGGAATATTGGTGCGGTGCTGGAGAAGAAACTCCAGCCCTTGCCATTCACATTTGCCCTGTCGGGCATGGCTAATCAGGCTAAGCAACAGTTTAAGTTTGGCTGTGGACTGATCATCGGCTAGGAGCCAAAAATAGAAGTGCAGTGTTTAGTTTAGTGTTGTGGTGATTGTAACAGTGGAATACGTAGCAGAATAAACAGTGAATGATTATTCTTCTGCTGTTTCAAGAACAAACGGTAGTTGAGTGTTATTTTCGATCAACATTGCTGAATTGGTTTGTGTATAATGTTTTGGTCTGTATTGATGGAAATCGTTGTATTCTGTGAGACATCAGTTAATGTTGTAACTACACTCTTTAGATACAAGATACGACTATGTCATTAATAAAAAAAATTGAAAGTATGCATGTAACTGCACTATTCAACCTCAAGATTAGTTGTAGCAGTTGAAAATCAATAGAAAACAATTGTTATTTTTGTATTCACCATTAAAACATGTTGTCATCTCGCGTCTGCTGCAAAATGTATCACCAAGCACTAACTAAATGTCTATAGTTAATGTGACTTGTGGATGTGTGTGTTATTTGATGTGTTTTGGATACTTTATGAATACCCTATAGCACAATATACAAAAAATATACAATATTTGTGAATAATGGACAGATATATGAATATATATATATATTATTAAATACAAAAGATAGACTATTATCAATATAAATGGTATCTAAAACATATCAATTAGTAGTGACTTTATTGTACTATGTTACTCCTTCAAATCCTATGCTAGTTATATAATTATGATGAGTTGAGGTTTTTCAGCTTTTTTCTTACATATTCGCTATGCACCAGAATGGCATTTAAATGTTGGTGGCCACTCTAGTATTAAAAGTAATGATAAGATATGTCTCGGAACCCGAAGATATATCACACGGCCATCTGATCCCAAACTGGGTGCAGTGTCTGCCGTTGCATAAAACTACCTACATACATATAATACGGTATTGAAGTGAGATCCAGGATCATCCAGGGATTGTCAGGTGTTATAGAGGAGTTAACAAGTATTATTCTAAATGAAGAAAACAATTTTTAGTTTTGAATGTGTGACATATTTTGATAATTTAAAACATTATGACAATCTTATAAGTAAAATCCTTTCATGCAGCCAAGCATTTAGATTTATTTAATAGCAGATCCTTCAATAACAAGAGTTAAAGGTTTGTTTATCTGTATTGTTTTTAAACTGAAGTGGTTACTGACAAGTCCCAACGTCCCGTTACCGCAGCCTTGCGACATGAGTGTAGATAGATAGATAATGGCGGACTGTACATAGAGCCTGTAATGTTGTTTTATTGTTTATTGTAATAGACTTATGTTAATAAATCAAGTGTGCGTTTTATTTCACCTTGTTTGATTTTGTTGTACATCAGTGCCGGTACCTCTTTGTTAATGAAGCAATAAAGTTAATGTTCAAGGGTTGGTTGATCTCGTGTATGTGAACATTCAATAATAGGCATATGAAATATCAGCTTAGTCCACTAGTACTACTAAAGTTCTACCCATTGAACCTTTTTTTAAAATTAATTTGTTCATTTTGAGTTTAGATAGATATTGAAATTATTATTTGTTCAGTATTTTATCTTGAAACTGGGGTAACCAGTGATTTTAATGAGGTAGAAATCATTGTTAATTTCAAGGGTTTGTAATACGGTATCAGTTAACGCAATTCCACCCGCACAAGTATAACATTAGCCACTACCCCGATATAGAATTGATTTTGAAAGTGGAGGCTTGGCATAGCTTAGCAGTGTGCTAAGGGAGAGTTTATTAGCGTACGTGATTGGGTCACCAGACGGCATTGTTTAAAATTCATATAAATTATTGTTATTGTTAAAAAACTCACAGCGCACAAATTACACTTTTTAGTTTACTGATGTAGACTTATAAAGGCTTCGTCTCCTGATGCCCACTTTGTTTCAACGTCATATATACAGACTTCATGCAACTGGAATACCTTGACTTTGAGAACTTAATAAAGAAACGTCGTCCATTACTTTCATATGCATACTAGATAATCGCCAAAGACTTGTTTTGGGTTAAAGATATATATAATAAAACCACATGTAGTTTAAAAATAACGTATGTTTATTACATGTAATGAAATAAAATATATACACTTTCATTGTGTTACATGTATAACTGTCACCAACCGCAGACGCCAACATTATCGCTATTAAATTCAAATTCGATACAATGTTGCCAGCGATAGTGACGTGACCGTGGAAGTTGCCAGGACAAATTAATTCTCTAAAATGATCGCGACGGTCATGTCACTATCGCTCACTTAGCACTACATGGAACTAGAGATAAGAGCAAAAAATAACACCAGTGATTCTGTTACTGTGGAGGATGTCTCTTTTTAATTAATAACATATATGTAAAAAAACATTTGTTAAATTTGACGAGATTATTTCATATCCTACACATGGATCGATACCAAACGATATTTATAATTATAACTCTGCGGCGATATCCGGTGTAAAGCTGGGTGGACGTGTGTAAGCTCGAAATTATTATCAAAAACTTTGAAAATTCCAAAAAAAGAACAATGAAACCTAAACAAAACGGCCAGTCAACCCAACTTTTTAAAAATTTTACGACTAAGAAATTTCAACTTGTTATCTCCTTATACCAAAATATATTATTATGGCTTGAGTTATCATTTCAAAGATACATTATATATGTCTATAATAATATTAATATAATTTTTTTTCGTGTTATATCTATATTTAGCCTAGACTTAACACTAAAGAGGATTGCAACACTTTAAGAATCGCAACATGTCATTTAAGAGATCTGTGTTGTATTCCCGTACATATTTTGCAATGTTCTTTTTGAAAAAGTGATAAATTCGTAATGTACAATAATGGTATTATTCATTCAAAACCACATGTCAAATGGATAAAAAAGTGCTATCGAAATTGTTCGTGTATCCTTGAGCAACATTGGCGAGTGTAAAACAATTTTTTTTCTTTAATCAACATTCACATTCTATAAGATCAGTGATTAAGATATGAAATGTAAATTCGAAACGAGAACTTGTAAAACAGCTCCGAAACAAAAAGAACATCACAAAGCGGCCAAAACCCGCACATTTGGCGGGCTTGGCGCAAAGTAGGCTTCTGGATACGACGGTCGACAGGCGACACAACAACTGTAGTTACTCGGTGTCAACAGACACCTCATACAAATATAATCGTTTTAAACACCGCTTGTAATATCTATTGCCTTTATATAAATAAACAAATTAAATTACTTTCAGGATGGTTAAGTATTTAATTTTTTTTTTAGATATTTAATAATTTATTTTATCTCAGAAACGAAATACAAAAATGGCGAGCGGTGCCAACTATATTATATCAGACGGATTGTACTAAAACGTAAGCAAAGGATCAATTATACTAAGTACAGATAACATTTCTCAACCTCTTGACGACAAATTGACATTGGACATAAACTCTTCTTAAATCAAAGGAAGAAATCAATCACAGACAGTATACACTATTATTATAATATTTATAGGTGATCGGTCTAATCTATGTAGACTTTATTAACGATTGTTAGTGTTGTCATGTGTAATAAAAAACCTACTATTATCGATAGTCGTGCCATAAGAGGGAGACGGACAAAAACACAATACATGACACATCATTTGTTTAAAAATTAACACTAAAATAAAAAATAAAAAAATTAAATACCTATGAGATATAAAATGATGACTGAAGTCCGTTACGACGGGCTCTTTATTATAGATTTAAGTTGGTTTTATGCTATGGGGACAGATTATAAAAGATATTTACAAAATGCTATATTGCTCACTCACAACTCAGTTGTGTTGCCAGTACGTGAATAGTAAAAATTACACGAGAGTAAAATATCGTACCACTATAATGTTAATTTCATACGAGTATGTTAGCATACTATACGAACAGTTAAAAACTAGCGATTTACATGGCGAAGGACTTGTCCAGATAGCCGAGAGCTAAGTAGAAACAAGATCATGGTCGAGTTTTCATGGACGAAGGACGACGGCTAACACATTTTATTTTGGCTTTACATCGGTTTTTACTTGGAATTTACAAAAAAAATCTTTATTAGAGGAACTGAATATTATTACAGTGAAACGTTAAAAAAAAAAATTCTGATTTTTAGCCGATTAATATCAAACGGTTTGAGAACGTTGATCGCGTGAGCGACATTCAAAACTCGACCATAGAGTAAGAGCCTTTCCGTATACCACAGATGACATTTGAAAAAAATGTACTCACATTTCGTTTTAAATTCTACGTTACATTTGCAAAAGTACTTTCACTCGATCGCTAAACCAAATGAAATATAACAAGTATGGATATATTTGATGCTAGTTATTTCTTTGATATCTAAGTGGCGCGAAAAAGACAGATAACAATAAATAATTAATTAACGAAATAATCGATCATATGTACCGTATCTTTTACGACTTCATTAAAACGGTCTTATAAAGTTTCTTTTCAAAGCAATATTAGCGATTCGGATGCAATAAATTCAAAGAAATAACCAAAGTACAAAACCGAAGCGACATTGACATTTGTATTTTTTAATATTTGACAGTAACACGACGTTAATTCAACGGACAGCCAATATCAAAATAATACGTGTCAATTTTTATCACATGCAATTGATACAATTCCGATCCGACAAGAAACATGTCGAGAGAAATAATATATATTATACAGTTATTGATTCTTCTTCATTTGTTTGAAAACTTTGTTTCTGTCTCTAGTTAGTTTCCTACAATACCGCGCCATCTCTACCAGCATCCATACTCATCATAGTTCACCGGCGACAACTACGTCTCTACATGAACACGATTACTTCACCAAGTATAAGCGTAATTAGGTCCAACTATCCAAAACACGAGCTGATGCGACATTCACCCTATCCTTTTTCCTCTCAACTTTCCTTATCACACCGCATTGGATATCCCCAAATACAAAGATCATACATGATATTAATAGTAATAATAATTATAACAATAATATTAATGCCACCTTCACTGCATTGATGTTGCCTTACAGTTTTTTTTCTAAATTATTATTCGTTCATTCCAGTTATATCTATCTATAAGTTCAGATTCCTATGCAAAGTACATAATTATATATTATGTGTATAATAAATTGGCAAAATGTGGTCCGTCAAATATTATAAACACACGTGGCAGCTGGTACATGATAATTTTCAAGAAAGAGCACGCAGTTAACTGGTTTGTTTAACGATACAGTTAGTGGATAGTGGGGGGATATATGGGAGCGCACTGCGCCATGCTACAGCCGGCCGGAGAACACACACGTAAATATATTACACACACTGCTAACGTGTGTGTGTGTGTGTGTTTGCGTGCGTGTGTGAATGTGTTGTGAACAAACGCGTCAACGCCTCGCAAAACGCTATTCATTATTGTCAGTGGATAATAAATACGCTTTAAGAGAAATCGTATATATTTGGGAAATCAATATATTATTTTATATTACTCCAACTGCATGAAAATAATACTTAGTTATGAGCTGTCACGAAAGATAAAATAATTTTATACAGGATACATCGCTGCACTATCAGATGTAATCAAAAATGACAGGAATTTAATTGAATTTTTGAATAAATTGAAAGTGTCCCCAGAAATCATGAAGTTCGTGTGACGTCATTAATAACCGGCCCCTCTGGACCTGCGCTCGCGACCAGCTGTCCCGAACACTTGAAATGTGTAAGGCCGATACATAATTCCATAATTTGTTGAAACTCACGACACGTTTAATAACGTTATTATGACAGTATTACTCCTATGCCCATGATTTTATTATATATTTTTTCATTCCTTATACATAGTAATACAAGTGTATGTATATTTAAATTATTTCGTTGTGACAACTCCAGTGATCAAAAGTGTACTCAAAGTATCGAGCCGTTTCATTCGGAAGTTGACACATATTGAATGTCATCTCCCTTACTACGGTTATGTTCTCGAGAGAATAATAGACACAAACTAGTAAAAGAACAGCACAGATTAATAGAACTGCAGATAATAAATAGAACGCAGAAGTGAAAGAATCATACAGAGCGTTAGAATCGCACAGAGTAACTAAAAACAGAGACTAACATTTTTCAAGAATCGTTGAATCCAGTAAAATGTGAGATAGAGTCGCAAATATAAAAGCTCTAATACAGTATATCTTATTTAATATCACCAGATGAAATATTGCAATATTGCATAGAGCAGTAATATATAGAATGCGCACATTAATACTAATTATTCACAACACTAATGTTTGTAGTTACGATTCAGACTACACGAAGCCGACGTTAAAACTGACATTTACGAAACATCATTTACGAACCATCTATCATCATGCGAGTATAATAGGAAAC
>DVPR01001088.1:0-11661 GCA_018239345.1 Oxynetra stangelandi | reverse complement strand
ACTTCCCGTAGTTCAAGGCATTTGAAGTATATTTAATATAAATTTCTGTCAGGGGCAGAATTGCGTAACAATTTTCAATTAATTCCAGTGAAAATATTCAGCTTGCTTTCGAAATTAGTGCAAATTAATGTGAACTAAAATTTAGTATGGTATTTCTTTGTAGTCGTTATTGTTCCTATTTCAGCTAATTTATTTGCATCGGGATGTTCTTGTTGACGGCTGGGGACTGGAGGAACTAACCGCAAAACGCCGAGACAGTGATTTCCGGCCCAAACGCCGCTGTAGCTAAACCTCCAATCGGAATTTAATACAGTTTGTGATTGCTATTTCATTTAAATTACATAAAATAAGACTTAATATATTTATTGATTACAATACATACTTTTTTAACTACATACGTTGGATATTAGTCGATTTTAAATTCAAGTTTCTAGCAATTTCAATCACTATATTAATATTTCCATTGCATACTTTGCTTTGACATCCTATTAGGTTAGATTGATAATCGTAAGATGAAAAACACATAAAAACTAATTCAACTAAGTTACTACACTATTAAAATAACAATTTTAAATAAGTTACTACACAACACAATAACAATTTTAAATAAGTTATTACACTACACACTATAAATTGTATAATAAGTTAAGAAATAAATAACCGTCACGCCAGTTCCCTAGCGGGGTAGGCAATAAGTTACTATACTACACAATAACAATTTTAAATAAGTTATTACACTACACGTGTTTAGCTAAGTTGCATCGGATAAGTTGCACTTAAATAACTAATGATTAAAAAAATCCAATGACACTTCGTCCACAATTATCACCTAGATGCGTGATTTACCATTTTGAACTTATTTGAATTTCTCCACTAAAAACTCTTTAAGCGTGTAATATGCAAAGATATTGAACTCAGCTCATCAAAAATGCTCAGTAATATAAGGAGCATTTTTGACATGAGGAATATTGATGATTTTCATCAATCTCCTTCCAGATAGTATAATAGTATAATACGGGTAGCTTTAACAAACGATATTCACTGTATACCCACCTACCTATGCATTGTTGCTTTACAAAAAATAAAAATATAATACATTTTCTCTGTGACAATAACAGTGACTACTTACAACAATAACGTACTCGTAGATTTTATGGTTTACGTTAAACACTGTACTTACAGGTCGCCTCGAAATATAGCGCAATATGGAATCTGTAAATGTAAATGTCACGTTTCTGTAAATGTAAATTTCGGTCGCAGTTCGAGTCGGACTAATGACAGCCATTCATCGCGATCCGCGCTGATACGAGATATCATAGCAACCGTCAGCCTCGACTTCCGAATGCTACGAACTTAATCTTGTTGGATAATCACAGAGCCGTCACATACTCGTCATTGATATACCATCATTTAACGCGCCGTTATACGTACGTACACTCATATACGGTGAATGTATTGAATCTGTTCCCATTGTATCGTCGCCAAGTATATGCAAATGCTGGTCGCTATTCGGGCGAACCTAATGACCGCTATTCATAGCGCTATATGAAAATAAATATGTACACACGTAATCATAGGTCGAATTAGTGAAGGAGTCCGATTTACCAACTATACCTATATACCTACTACCTACCTATACCTATACATATTACCAATTATAGTTTGAATATAGGTACAGCGTAAATTGACTGGGCCGTTGGTGCAGGGCAGCTGAGCGGACGTTCGTGGGTTTGATCCCAACAAATATTTATTTGATCACCACAAGCATTGGTTCTGTGTAAAAAAAATCTATACAAATAAATAAACATTTGTGTAAGTGTATGTATACGAGCTGTCTGGTTACTTAAGCAGAGATATTGACTGATTTAAGATCAGATGGTCTAGTGTGATGTCCCAAGAATTTTATTTATTTGTAACAAAATCAGACATTGGATGTAACGGTGCTGTTACGTATTGCTTGGGTTGTATTTTCGTAGCACGACCAGGAGTAAGACTATATACTATATACACACGAGCACTGTTAAAACTGAACACCAGCTGAACAAATCCAGTTTGGATGCAGTTGAAGTCCGGTTAGCATGTCTTAATCAAAACTGTAAACTCATTGCACGTCATTAAATTTATACAGTCGTTAGAATTGCACACCGGCTGTAAAAAGGTACTGTGCAGTTGGTTTGCAATGTCTACTCAGATATGATAATTGTACCCAAACTGCAATTTTGCAGCTGGTGTGCAGTTCTAATGCAGTTCGTGTGTATGAACACTATGCAACGCTGGTACGGTTCGGACATGTTTAATGATGGTCATTCATCGCTATCAGCGCTAATATGAAGTTATTATTGCGTCTACAAACTTCGCTAAACGGCCACCAGTCAATCAATTGTACCTCACTCTCATGGACTTAAGGCTATTTATCTATTAGTATGCAACCTACTCAAAATCAGTAGGTATCAGTGGAATGTTACTTTTGTAGATTAATTTTTACTTCCACATAAAAAACAAATGTTTGTGCTCATCCCACAAATATTTGTCCTGGGTGGGAATCGAACCAGCGACCCCGGGCTCAGCAATCAGGTACTCTAACCACTGCACCAACGCTCCAGTGAAATCATTTAAAAATGACTTTCATAAGAATAACGTACTAATTCCAATTGAAACAAAAAACGTAACTACATTTTCGTATCTACATACATCCGAAAACGGGCATGTTTTACGTATGCATGTAGGTACATTATCCGTTAAGCACTTGGGCAATGAAGAAATACCAAGTGATGATTAAAAGTGGGCAGAGGATATCGGCTTTGTTCACGGTCATCTATCTGCATTGGCTATCATTATCGTTCGTGAAAGCCATTCTCATCAGTAGACTATTTTGAATACAACGTCCATACGCGTACTGGACTGTACCATTACCAGATCGTAGGGTACGCGATATGTTATCTGAAGGAAAGTGTTTTGTAAGAATTACGTTACTTTTATTTATTGATAAAATTATGAGCGCCGAATGAAAAAAAACTTATAATCCTATTGCTAACTAACTAATTGTTACTAATGATGCCATTCCTTCAGGAACTTCAGTTCGGGGTCGGTCGTTATTTCTGGCTGCTTTATGCTCGTATGATACTCCGTTGTCATAAAAAATGGATAATTGAACTAACGATACCACACAATGAAGCGAAGTGATTTTTGTTTCCATTGATAAATGATTTTATCAATTTCTTTCGCTCGACCGCACCGAAAGCAAGAATTTAATTAAATTCAAACGGCTTGCTTATATCTACGAGTATAAGCTACGTTCGGACATCTCGATGCTACGCACACGTTATCGATGTGGATGTTTGTGTCAGGTATCATATTACTAGACAGTGGGATATCTGTTGCGCAACTCAAAGAATGAATTTTGCACATCTGTTAAAGTAAATTTGGCACAACTGTTAAAGTAAATTTACCACAACTGTTAAAATTAATTATATAATATTATCGAATCTAAGTTTATGATATAGTGTATCTTTTACATCACTACTATTAATGATTTGTTACCGAGGACAAACATTGTGTCATTAGCACAAGCATTTATTCTGTGTATCTGGGAGTAAAAATAAAAGCCTTGATTTAGGTATAGTTTACCAATAATCTGGTCACCTTATACAGGCACTGCTTCTATGTCAACTTTGGCATAGTATTGGATAATAGTCAATTGATATGTCTATTTATACTTTTTAAACTAATTAGCTAGCGTCTTAATAATTATATCGCTTCTTTTATAATTCCAGTGTTGCCACGTTGTCATGTCGGCTTATTGCGTGTTGGCTAATTACGCACGCCTTATAGAACATTACGAAGGATTTCTATGGTGTTTAGGTTTGATCGTGATTTTCCCTTGACTATTATGGCTACCTATTCAAGCTATTTAATTTGAAATACACTCATAACTACAAAGATAGTTGCATGCCAGAACTTAAGACTGAATAATCGAAGCGGGAACCTAAAATCCGAATGACTAGTCTTCTTACATATACGTATGTATGTGTATAAGAATATCACTGGAAAACTTAATAACAGTCATGTGACTGTATTTCATCAATAATGTGTATGGAAGGTTTTAAGGGTTGTAAGGAATCAAGTAGAAATTGGTGCCTCTTGGTGTTAAAAAAATGGTAAATTCAATGACAATATTTAGTCTGTATCTTATACAGTGAGTTTTAGCAACTGTATAAATTATCGTTATTGTTTGAGTTGCATAATAAAATAATCGTATTTTAAATCTCATTAACACAAATACATTTCAATACAATATTTTGATATGAAATATAATATAATGTGCTATGAAATTGAAAGCATTTTCTACCTTTAAGATTGTAATATCTGAAAAAATATTCCTAAATGTGTTACAGATAGATAGCTGTAAATCACGCAGGTGTCAGTTAATCACCTAGAACAGTTAATAAAAAACGCTGTAAATGAATTATCGGACTTATGAAAATATGCAGCAGACAGTTGGAAATCACCTGTACGAAATGGCCCTGGCCGAAAAGCAATGAAATTGAGGCTAAATGGTTTTGATATTCAGACAGCGAGAAACGAACGGCCAGGTGGTTATTGTCAGCTCTTATACAGACTCCAAATGGACTGCGCTCGTTCAATTTCGATACTTTCACAATACAATAGACGAGCGAGAGTAAGGCGTGTGCGCTCACCTGTCAAATTAAAAAAAAAAACGCTTGCATATTCAAAATAATCTGATAAAGCGCCAACGCAAAAGGTATAAAGAGTCAATGGGTTTCAATTTATTGAAGTTTTAAGCGGGCCGTATACGAACATGTAGCTATTCGATAAAATATTTTATAACACCCTCATCGGAGCTTCAGCTACGGGAGTTTTGTTTAAAATGTGGAATAGGTTAAGGAGCCAGGAAAGTATCCTTTAAAAATCATTACTAATATTCAATTCTAACACAACTTAAAAGTTGCGTAATAACTATTGACAGATCAGCATTTTAAACACAAATCATCTCGGTGACTGTTTGATATTTTTAAGCCTCGCTTACCAGAACGAATACAGTTCTGGTAAGCCTGGAAAGTGAAGGAGTATAAGTATAATATATATAGTAAGCAGTCCGGTCAGGTTAGGTTTAGATTTTACACGTGGTTGAGTGCAAATTAATGAGATACAGACAAGCCTATCCATAAAGTCATGAAACTGGTAACCTATTTACTATCATAGCTAGTTAAAGGTGTCGCTATAAAATGTTTGGACGCACTCAAACACATTACTGAGTGTACATTTTTTTTGTGTAGTTAAGTACATGTGGATGTAAGTATAGCGAGAATGCTGCCCCAGGATTTCTGTGCAAAAGTTTTCGGAACGGGGTCGGTTTAAATGTTTACGAAGCTGTTACATTTTGACGTCAAAACCTTCGAACGGATTCTGTTAAAATTTTGCGTGGAGAAAACTTGCAGTTTGAGAGAGGTCGTAGCTAAGCTACTTAAAACCATCAGTAAAGTGAGTGTTAATAAGAGGCGGAAGATCATAAGAAATTAGATTGTTGATAGAAACCTTGGAAATTTCCCGGGAAATTCTTTTTATAAAATACTAACTAAACCGTATTTATTCAACGTCCGATTGATACGAGTGAGGTATAAGTTACTTTATAACAAAATAAACGTTAAGCCAAATGAGACATCAATGTTTATCACAAAATGCAGTGCTTGTTATATATGACAACATACTAGGACTCACACACGAATTCAATTCGACAGATTAGTAACGGTATAAGGTATAAGGAAAGCCTTGATAGTACACATAACTTTAACCTTTTTTTGGGTCTTCGCATATGATATTTCTATAAAAGCTACCATACGAGTACTATGTTAAAACGTAAATCGATTGGATTCAACATTAATTAATGAATTAAAATTGAGAGTATTAAATTAAATTGAAATGTTAAGTTAATTAAAATGACTTATATATCACATGTAATAAATCGGCGGACATAAAAAAATATTCTATAATTAAAGTAACATTTTTAAAATCTTTCAATTTGTCTAATGAAGTAGTAGCTAATAATATTAGTAAAACGATCAACGATTATTGGAGGGCTTTATTAATATTCAACATATTTCGTCCTATTCAGAATTACCAGAAATCATTGTTCAAACAATGACGAGAGTATCGTGCCAAACTCTAACCAACGGAGCTTTACTGGAAACATAACTATCAATTTCACATTTAGAACGTTCGAGAACGTTCGAAAATAATTATTCTCTAGAACTTTCGAAAATAGTACAATAGTTTAGTAGCAAACACGCAAGTACTGGGGTACAAAGATAAGAAATTACTCTCACTGAGTGTATGTTACATCAAAATCGATAAACAAATTTTGTTGAAATTATCTTGAATACTGAAAAATATACTGATTACTAGTAATACTTTTTTTTCGATCAATCCATTAAATGGTGTAGCGGATAGGGGAGAGTGATTATAAGAAAATTGCATCAATAATTTTCAATTTTTCTTTATTTTGCAACATTCTGCCAGTGGTGCCATTCTGCCATTCATATTGACACAGATGCGATAAAATTTACAGTTACTTATCAACTAACTTCGTATCCATTTAAGTCAAAATATAACATGCACAAAGAAATTGTATATTGTCCAATAAAAAAGAGAATGAATAAACAACTTATTAAGGATGATGTTTATTTTATTTTGATAACTGTATACTTATTCGAACATACTTTAAAATGAAGTTCTGTACGGATAGCAAGTGTCAATAGTCAATACATGTAATAAATAGTTTATATAAATATAATTTGATCTGAAAACGATTCCGCAAAATGAGAACTATACAGGTGCTACACATTTCCGATATTTTTTTGGTACACCGAAGTACTGTAATATTGACATTTTCAAAACTTTTGAATAATCTACTTCAAAATGCATTTACAAAAATGTAAAGGTTTCTAAAAAAATTTTTTATATATAATTGTCTCAAAGACGAAAAAAAAGAAAAACACTTGAATGCAATTCAAATTAAATAATAGATACTATTTTTGAGTAAGAATAATTTGCGTGATAAAGCCCGTCAGTTGGTAATGGATAGGAAATTTTAATAACTGTAAAGTACTTAAAGTGGTGTTGAACAATGAGTTTTATTGTCTAAACGTGCTTCACAGCGCGTCACGCCGAGCATGGGATTGTGCATGAATATTTAGCTTAGATAAAAAATCCAATAATTTGATTATGTTACTTATTTCGTCATCTATATACCCGCAAAAATCGTTTACTGTCTAAGCTATATCCTAAATTCCTTGGATCATTAACTTCCTGAATCTTACTGCCATCTGTACAGGCAGCTATTAGAATCATATGGGTGTTAGGCGTGATCTGGAACCACTTCGGCCGAGTTAGATACGTACCATTAGCAACACACGGATACATATGTATGTGCATGGGTCTAAATCTCTCTGGACTAATAATTCATCAACCACGAATGTAATACCACCGAAAATCTACAATCATCATTACCAAGCATACAGAAGATCATCGGCATAGAGGAAAGGCACATAACGTTTAACGCAAATGGACATGTTGATAATTATGTTATGTTCAATAAACAGGATATTATCGGGATAACCTGATGTTAGGCTCCACACTATTTGCCGCATGAGAATATTAGCCACATTCTCGTTCTAGATACTTAGTGAAATTCTCCCCCGAAATGTGTTTCAATTCAATTCGAATGATGACAGGTTGTTATTGAGTATGATTTTTTTTTGTGTAGCAATAAATGTTCCCCATTTTAGTACATTTTAAAACTGCTTTTTATAATTTCTCTTTTGTCTGTGTGTATATACGAGTGTATGGGGTGTGCTAGGTGTGAAAAAAAATATATATTTCGAGCCTTTAAGATATTTATTATTTTGACTTGAATGAGCAATTTTCTTTATTTTCAACATTTCTCTAAATTCACAAAAGTTAAACATAAAATTAAGGAAATAATTTGAGCGAAACTGAATAATTTAGTTTATTTCGCTGGATGCGTGTTTAACTTCTTTATGTATTTTTGAAGTAAGATTAATAACTTGTTAAAATTCACATACTAACATACATACATAATCTTCAACGTTGCTATTTACTACATTTGCAAGAGTCGGTAGAGGGAAACTGTGCAATCGAAGACAATTTCACTATAAGCTGTTAATTTCAGTTCCAAATAATACCACATTTTCGACGAGATTGTGCTTTTCTCTATAATTCTACATATTAATGTGCAGTACAATACAGTTATAACAAAAGATCAAAATGAGATATAGAACCTACCAACCTGATTCACTAACTTCACTAACTACAAACATAGTTAACGACCTAATTAAATTCATTTTTATGCATATCTACTCGTAAATATCGTCGTAAAAATAAACGTAAATTAATAAAACTAGAGTAGTTATGTTAAAAGCTTCAGAACATTTCAGAACCAGCATTATCTTTCTAGCAGTGATAGTCAAACAGCTTACAATTATGCTGTAATCTCGTTGAACTGTTTCAAAGTCTTCCGTATACCTGTAAGAGGCGGTGAAAAGCCATGGAAATTCAGTCATTTTTGGTCATGCTGAAGAATATATCTATCATTATAACGTGTTCAAATACCTTAATATAAAGAAAAGCAATATTATATATACTTTTCTTATTCTGCTAATCTTATTAAACAAGTTGATGTATCATATTAGGATTATAATGACTTATAACATATATTTTGTAGATTTGCAACGAATGTTCGGTATTCAGCTATTTTTGTTATATTTGGCCGAAAACCGAACATCGACATATAATATAGGATTCACTTGAATACCGAATCTGTAAGTATACTTTTTTGCAGAGAGCTATTTGGTAAAATGAAGGACAATTCTGATTTCCTTTTAATATTATCATATTTCTCTTACAATTGTTAAAGTAGTCAAAGTATATAATAAACTTCCATATTAAAAAATTAACAAGAAATTAGGTCGGTGTCATATACACTAGATCAAACAAGTGGGAAACAATTACATTGATGTACTATTAGGCACCACAAACCGGCTGAATACTTTGCTTAAAATTCGGCTATTCGGCTCGAAAGCTCGCAGAGAATACGTTGTTCGACCCACGACCGAATACTTTACTTGTTGCAAGTCTAATATTACACGTTATCACACACATGGAGGTTGCCGATGTTATAGAAGTGTTTTGTTTACGGCTTTATAAAAGGTACCTGGGGTAATATCATTCGTTATTTTCTACAGATCCTTATCCAAGTTGCATTAACAAACGAATGTATTTTTTCCTTTCAAAAATCTTTTTTGCAATGGAGTTTTAAAAGATTTTTCCTGTTCCAAGTATTTTCGAAAGTTAATTACGCATATTGTTATTTGTATTTCAATGTTACTTCGTATATTTCAATTTGATGTTGTCTTTTGAGCTCATCGTATTCTATATTATTGGGACTTTTTTATACTCTAAGATATCCCGTTGAAATTTTACCTCAATAAATTGATTAGTCCACTTTCAGTTATTTTGGGTTCTGTTATCGTTGTCTCTCAGCGGGTAAGATTTTCCTGTGGTGTTGTTTATCTGGAATGAAGTTAATCTGCACAGTAGAATATTTAATATTAGAGTAATTAGATTACTGCTATCACTTATAGGAATTTAGTCATGTCAAAGTTTAGGGATAACCATGTTTTGGTTATACACGGACATGGTCTTACATAGGTACTTTTTGCACGAATTTTGAATATTAGTTAAAGTAGTTAATTTACTTTTACCTAAAAATAATATATATTTATATCATGAAACATTACCTTTCAAATAATATATGCATGTACATGTACCTACATATATTGTACCTGTCATAAGTGTGGTTTTTAAGATATAAAATGTTAAGCCGATATAAAATCCAATTTTGACTTCATTCAAGAGATACATATAATTACATATCAATAATGTTGAAATATGATAATAATAATAATAGTCTAAATAAATATGGAAAATACAGTACAAGTTGCTTCATAGCAATTATAACTTAATTACAATTTGCTCTGCTTTGCAATTATAATTATACTCGTAATCCGCTCCAAAATTTGATATCATTTGCTCCATCTCCAGCTCATGTTTTAATGCATTTTGAAATCGCATACCTTCAAAAAGCGGTACTTTATATACAACAAAGAATTTAAAATATATATATATATATATGAACAAAGAGTACAAAGAATCCAACGGTACACTTCAAAATATTAGGAACAAAACCGGCAAAAGTCATAACATTAAACTCATTGAACACAGTTATCCCGATGCTTTCAATTTTGCCACAGAGCCAAATAGTGGAATGATAATTTCACAATATATTTCGATATGCAATATATGGTCTAATTGATATTGCTACGCTATGCTAGATACTAGTAGTGAAGTATCATAAATGTTAATATCAGTAACATCACTTTATAAATTGATTTTCTCATTTAGAATTGTTTAATTCAAGTTCGAATTATGTTTGCATTTCAAAACTGATTCTGCTCTGTATACATGGAAATTGTTCTGTATATATGGTTCTGTTCATTTTAGATGAAATTTTCTTTTTATAAAGTTTTATTTTTATTGTGTATTTTATATTTAATTGTATTATGTTAAACATATGTAAATAATATTTTGATATAGTAAATGTGATGTTTATGTTTAAATTAGGTAATTTATTATAATAAATACATTCTTATGAGACAATAAACAAAATATTGTTCTGTTATATATTTGTAATGTTATTCTGTATACATACATATGTACATACATTGAATGCGAGTTTTTTAAGCGTTCGATATCGAGCAACTTGCACTCGACCGTGAGCGCTTTAGCGCACGTGATTGGTTGTTTCGAATGTTTATATTATTGTCATCAGATGGCGCTGTTTCAATTCCATACAAATCTTAATTTACCTCAAAGCGAGTAGGGAAAAATATTCGTTATCGGCAGACTGTGTTCTAGATATTAATAAGTGTTTAATATTTATTTATATTTATAGATAATTGAAGTCGGGTTTTTTTAAAAGTTAATATGAGATTAACACATTCAGCTAAGTAATCAATATATTTAGTAATACCTCCCATTAATGAATTTTGCTGTAGTTTAGAATATGAAACGGTTTTTTATATTTTATACTGCTGAAGTTTTTGGAAAGTATTCGAAGACGGCATAGAGACGTGATTTCATGATTTCTAGGAAGGAACACAAGCATTGTTTTTTAAATATATTTAATATAACAAACTATATAATATTCGGAAGTCATAAGCAGTAGTTTTTATTATACCCTTAAATTTTGATGCTTATTTAGATAGCTTATCATAAATACTATATTACAATAACACGGTATATATATGACAAAAGTATTTTTTATTATTCAATAGCTGTTAGCGTTTACGAACAAATTCTCACCATCAACCTGGGTTGATTGGTAGACAATGTCACAAGGCACTGATTCCAAACTTGTTACAGTTGATAAATTTAGTTGTTACAATTAAGCATATATGTATAAATCAATAATATTTCAATGTTACGCCGTCGTTGAAGCATTTGGTAGATGTGTAATGTCGCGTGGAGTACGCCGCACATTTTGCAGGTTTCGTCGACAACGAA
>DVPR01001087.1:0-11663 GCA_018239345.1 Oxynetra stangelandi | reverse complement strand
CAGATGTGTGACATGAACTTGATTATTTTTATGCAGTTGGATTTGGTTTTTTTTTTCTTTTTGTTTTTTTTTTTTAATTAATTGAAGGATATCATTGTTATTTTCTTGGATTCACATTTCAAACAGATCTCGGCATCTATGTGTAAAATTTATTTTTAAAACAAAAGCGTTTATTGTTAATTGGTTACGAGGGGTTAAGGAGTTATATAATTTTTTTATTGTGTACGGTAAGGCGTGATAAATAGTATTTTCGCAGTCTGGCACTCTCGCAAACTTAAACTATTCGATTAGGGTTCGATTAAGTGTACTATTAAGACGTGTAAATAAAATGCACAGTGGACTGCAGCGTTTTGATGCGTTATCGTGTTTTGGATGCAAAATTTTGTCAGCAGAACAGCAACCAACAAAAAAGAAAGAACATTTTTTTCGGTAATAAATTCAAAGAAATTATCGTACTTTGTCGATGAGTCTTGCAGATAGCTGATTTGTGAAAGCTCGCGTTAACATTGTTTTGTTACTAAGTTTAAGTTATTGCATGATGTTTATAAACAAGTGTATGTTTGAATATTGTTGTAATAACTCGTGCAATATGTAATACAGCTCGATAATTTATGTATTCGACAATACGTTTTATAATGGACGGCCGATGCACGCCCGAGTGTGTCGACACCAATAGCGGAGGAGATGTTTGATCACTTTTTGTACTTGAAGCAGCATTCAGCAGCAGTCAGTGTAAATCCATTGCGAATCAGTCGCTTGTTTCATTCGCACTGCTAAAATTGTAGGTGCTTTTTCTTTTATTGATGGCAAAACGTATTATATTTAGTCTTTTTTTTTCATTGTGTAACTTGTGGCCGAACTGTCGCTATGTCCGTGGTGGATGAGCTAGTATTAGGTTTAGTTGGTTCGAGCGCGCCTAGACTTATTATTATCCCAATCCAATGGGTTCACGGATAGGAGTGACCTTGTTAATGTCTATATTCAATATAATTTCTATTCGCGGACTCATTCGATTTGTCAAATTGATGTTTTTTTTAATTCATTCACTGACGACAGGATGGTTGGATGCGGGTGGGGTGGGTGGTGAGTCCCGAACGCCAACGGTTCGTTCAGTTCAGTTTTAAGTTGAGTGGCCCTTTGTAAATCTCTCGGCACGTCCGAACCACTTAATTCTAAGATAGTTTTAATCAACATTAAATGTGTATTTGTGAATTTTAACCTTATTTTGGTTGATGTTTCTTTATATTGTGTAAATGGCTGAGATCAGTAGTGAAGTAGTGACACGGAGTGATAGAGTGACTGGTTCCCTTTTACAATTGGAATATAGATAATAAATAAATAAAAGTTTGAAAAGTATGTCTTTTATTTCTCTTCTTACCCTATGTACAGTCGATTGGTATAAAAATATACAGTATTATACAACAATAATACAAATTTTACACTCGTATAAAATAAGTACAATTTTAAATTATTACGAACACAATTACACTTAAATTAGGTTATAATAATAAGTCAGGTTAGTATAACATTCAGTGTGAGCGAGCTTATTTAAAGTTAGAGACCCCAATATAAACATCCATCCATCCGAGAATGACTGGGAATATATAAAATTGTATTATGAAAACCATGCTAACGGTTCCTGTAAATGTTACGCTTCTTCGACTCCCTTGGTTATAATATGTATGGACAGTACGTTGATGTATTCGAGCAAGGTTACTGTGAAGTCCAGTGCGCGTGTGGGCCTGGAGTTCACGTGAGGAGAGCGGAGGAGGCTAGAGCTCGGTCTCGGGCTTGTGGGGGCGGCGCGCGCGGCGCGGCTCGCGGCGGGCGGCGGGAGGCGCGCGGGCTGCCGCTGGCGGCGCTCAAGGCGCTGCAGGTGCAAGCGCGCGCCGAGCTGGAAGAGATCGAGAAGGTGCTGTACCTGGAGACGGCCACCAAGTGCATGGTGTGCGAGGAGCAACCGCGCAGCGTGACGCTGGCGCCGTGCAACCACTACGTGCTGTGCGACGCGTGCGCGCCGGCGGCCAGCGAGTGCCCGTACTGCCAGACGCCGGTGCAGCAGCACCAGTAGGCGCGGTGCGGCCGCGAGGTGAGATGTTGCGCTGAATGTATTCGTTGGGCTTCTTTCCATAGTTGCTCTCTACTCATGTTTCGTCTCAAAATTGTAACAAACTTGCTGCTGTTCTATTATATATTGAAGCGTATAAATTATTTGGATATATTTTTGTATGTAAGCGGATGGGGAATGATTATAATATATATCTCCCTGTTGTAATATGTAAGATACGTTGACGGTACAGAATATAGAAACTCTTATTCGAAAGTGACATCTATCGACGAACTAGTTTCAAGATGGTCTGTAACTTGAGATTACATAATGTTTTTTATGAATTTGATCTGTCGCAATAATAAGAAAAGTTAACTTTTTCAGCATTAAGATAAAATATATATTTATTAAAGTCGTAATAATAAACATTGATATCTAAAGTATGTACTACTAAATGTCTACATTTTAAACCAGACTGTTAAGAATTTTATATTAACACAAATGTACTTCCCCGTAACAAATAGCGGTTTGTTACATCAAATTTGAATGCTATGATGATAAAGACACAATGATAAAAATAATTCACAGATGATTGCAATTTTTATATTTCTCTATTTAAAAAAAAACATATTATATATAGCATTTATTCAATATTTTTGGTAAAAATAAAAATATATATTACTATTATATTATATAATATAATATTTAGTGCATGTTTAATCATTGTAGGGATTTTCATGTTGAAATAATAATAATAATAATAATTAATGATATGCTTTTGATGTTGACTAAAATTATTTTTTTGGTTCGTGTGATAGTGATTCATTGCTTTCTGTCTGATTAATGGAGTCTATAGATATTTATGAGACGTGCGACCGACTTCACTTTCACCGAAATCGCTACGATCACACAAAATCTACAAACACACAACACAATAACGAATGTCGGTGAAAGTGAATTTGGTTTATAGAATTAGGGTTTATATAATGATATTTGAGAATTTATTGAGATAAAAAAAAAAAACCCCGGTAGAATTAGTTTTATATTTGACATATAAATTCTCATGTTCACAGTAGTGGCGAACTTAATGTAGTCACGATGTGCGTGGCCAGCCAGCGGGCAGCCTCGACACGGTGCCGGTTGTTACTCTATGCATGTTCTGAACAGTGATCATGGCAATTGTAAGGAGTAGTGAATACTAACAAAATGTGGCGTCCCTTCCTTCTTTGTTTGAATAGCACAATATTGTTACTTCCAACCTCATTCGGTTATCTAAGGACCAATCAGATCCAGGTATATATATATATATATATATATATATATATATATATATATACTCTGTATATTTTCGCCTTGGACTTATCTTCTCATACTTCGAACACTACAGTACCTTGAATTAGTTTGTATCGCCTCTAGGAATTAACTTGGGATATTTGTATTTTTTGTATTGAACGCTGAAAGGCCCGTTTGCGTGGGCAATTTGTTATTAAGAGATCACCGTCGTATGCAACACTAGAGGTGCCACCGGTGGCATATTATACCAAATCTGACCTCACATTTGAATTAAAATGCCTTATTGTAAGCAATACAAAAAAAGAGAGATACGATATTTATCTTGAATTATGGGTCGTTATTTTATTTTTCGCTAGTTAATGAGAGAGGAAAGCGATGGACAACGGGAGACGACCTAGGCGGAGATGAGATGTTTCCATATGTGCAAACCCCTCTAGGTTCTATTTTATATATGATCATCAATTAAATGTGGTTTTGAAAGAACATCCGGGCATGTGAGGAATATAAGGTACTTATGCCTATTTTTAATGTGGAATGGTGAAGAAATTTAATTGATTGCCTGCCTATGGATGCGAATCATAGACTCGGGGATTCTTTTTATTCATTATGACAAAGGCATTGGTTGAATTTGTTTCTTTAACTTTTTTGTTTTGTTATATATAAATGTTGTAGTGCATTTTACGTGTACATTCCCAATAATCTTTAGATTATTTATGATTTTATTGAAATAATTGGTGTAGGCAAAAGGAATAAAAAAATTGACAGATGGCATTTAGTTAAAAACATGTTTTGAATAAACTTGAACGTGTAATCTGTGCGAGTTAGTTAAAACAACATCAATACTCTACAAAAACAAATTGTTGTATTTTAATTATTTTTAAATTTATTTATCATTATTTATATTATCATTTATTATCATTGACATTCAATAATAATGCATTTAATTTAATGCATACTTTTAAACAAAATTGGTTATTAGAAATTTAATTTGCTGTGTGATTAGAGTCGTAGAGATGCAGTATCAATTTTGATGCAACGTTGTAATGAAGAATCACTTAAGTGTTCAAGGGGACAATTAAGTTGTATGATAAATGACTAAACATGCATTAATATTGAGCGACTCCGGAGTCGACTACCGTTTGCTTCGATCAGATAGCTTGTGGGGAGAGCAATATAAATATAAATTATACAATAATTTCTTTTAAAACATACACTGTTCATTTGGGTTGGGTGCGAGCAACATTGACATTATGACCTTATCATGTTTACTACAGTTTAAAGATATTATGGATGGTAATAATATTTTAATATATACATGCATGTATGTGTTGATGATGTAACACCGTTTCTGAACGTTTCTGTTTTGTTTTTTGTCTCTTTTTTTTTAAATGTATCGGTATATTCTAATAGTAATAACAAATTTAACCTAGATTTATATGATATATTATTATTATTATTATTATATAGTGTTAAGTAGTGTTTTCAAATTGTAACGGACATATATTTTAAGATTGTAGTTGTTTGCAAGCGTCTTGTATGATATTTAATCTGAAGCAACTTGACCGATAGCCGCCTTATGAACTCAACAATAATGAAAGAATATAGAATCTATATATATAGAGGGAGGGGATAGGTAGGGGAGGATGGCCGTCGTTAAAGTATTCCGTGGGTGGGCGTGAGCTATGCATTTGTGGTGTTAAAAAAGAAATACTCATCAATTTATTTGTACGATTTGAAAATTTTTATCTATTGTCGAGTTTTTGATAAGTTTTGTTCACAAGACGGTCGCCCCCCGAGGTGTCACTGTGTGAGCGCATCACGTGTCGCGACAGGAGAACGTTTGGACGTCACGAACTCATCGCCAGCGACCAGCCACTCCGGTAGCCCGGGGCGGCTTTTTGTCTTCCTGTTTTTTTTACCGATGCAAAACGGTTCGACAAATATATGCCTGTCTGGTTTAGAAGTGGATTCAATTCGTAGTCGATGGTGACCATCAAGTTGAAATTGTTCGTCTGGCTCGAAAATACGGTAGGTGGCTTGAGAAATCACTTTCGAAGTTCCCATCGGCTCGTCATTGGACTACCAGGTAACAAACAATATTTGGTTCTGCCCACAGCCGCTCATAATGCACCATGTTTCTGATGGATTGCCATCAAAAGTGGAATCTTTTAATTTATCATTTCGTTTACTCACCCTAAGGAATGCACACACTACACGCTTTGGCATATCGATAGAGAGAAAAGTGAAATAGAGAGAGAGACAGAATCTGTTTAACATTTCATTTCCGTGAATTGTTCGTTTTACTGTAATAATAGTTTAGGTTTTTTTTATTTATTATTTATGTTATTACAATTTCCCGTTTTGTGATATTCGATCTATTCTTCTTATTGAATTCTACGAACTATATCAATGTATGAGTAGTGTTATCCTGTTAAGAGGCCCAAGCGTGCAGTGTGTGTTGGATGTATGATGGCGTTCATGTTGGGTTTGTGGTTGGCGATGGTGCGTGAAGCGATCGATATATCTTTATTGGAAAATTGCAGTACATAAACCGGCCTCTCGTACGAATGTTCCGAATGATCGATTAAGCGTGAACAATTGTAAAAAACAATAGAAATCGTTTTTTAAACACCCAAGTTGTCATCAATCAGTGTATAGATCCATAATGTTTTATTCTATGAACAATCATGTAGCGCTTAAAGCGCTTTTACTTTTGATAATCGATTTTGTTCTCTTCACTTGTACTTTGGAATCGATTAGGATCAATCGTTACTGGAAATAAATCCGGTTTTTTTGTTTAATATATGGAATTAATTTTTATATTTTGATAACATAAATAATGTTCTACGTGTATGGATCGAAATTGCTAGAACTTTTTCGTCACTCGCCGCCAACGTGCGCGTAATGACTATATTTTTGTAGGAAAGCGAAAACGTACGTAAAAGGGAAAGCAGGGCCGAGTTCCCGTGCAAAGAGATTCGTTTCCAACTCGTGTGGTGGGCCTAAGCGGTCGCGGCGACGATCGCCGGGCGCGTTTGTTTAGGTCTCGGGAAGTAATTTGTGGTCGAGGATTTAATTGAATAGTTGTTTGTTGTGTGCGTGTGTGACAATGCAGAATGTCCCGTGTGGTCATCGCCTATTATATAGTAGCTTGCTAGAGTTTGTACTTCTAATAATTTAAAAATTTAGATGTGTATTAGAGTCACACTTATTTTTATATAGAATCTTTATCACATGGAGAGTACTTGCAACTAATCAATGTCTTTGATATATTATGCGGATTATTTTTGCGGAATATTTTGACGATCAATATGAATAGATACAATATATGTATATACATATATATATATGTAAGCACTTTTATTTTGCATACGTATTGTGCGTATATTGTTGCTGTTTTATTGGTTACCTACAATTTTGATTTTGTGAATAATCGAACATATCAGGAAAAAATATAATTATGTTACGTTACATGTTTACATAGTCTCCTTGTATATGGCAGTGGGGAGTGAGGCACTGTTTGTTTCGAATATTATTAATGATGCATTCACTAACTATCACAGCCGTCTTGTATGTTCATGGAGAAGTGCCATTTTCTTGTCTCCACTATACAAAAAACTTGTGAGTCCGGCACTATTCGACGCGCTAGAAGTGAAAGTAAAGAAAAAGAAAAGAAGAAAACAGTGAAATAGTGTGAGAGACGGAGTATGAGAGAGCATCGAAGAATAAATGAAATACACCAATTCACAATTTGGATCAGAGTATTGTTTATTCAATATGTATTTTTTTTTGTACTCACACAATTTTATCTCTCGCTCTCTTGTCCCACTCCCGTGACGACGAGATGTGTTTTCTCTCTTTCTCGCACCCTCTGGTTCGTGTAGCGACGTGACGCGTACTCCTTGAAGTTTCACAGTAATTTCTCGTGCAATCGTCGAATCGCCTCCTAATGAGTTTCCCTTCAACAGCGGTGAAAGAAGTCGAGCGACACCGAGCACCCCGCTGCCTGAGACACTGTGTAGTTACGTCTCCAAATGAAAGCAAATGCAAATCGTTGGGTCAATATTTATGAGAAATTGAAATATATATATAGAGTGCAGGTTGTATCCGTTGTGTTTGTATGGAATCGACGCGTGTGATTCTCGTTGTTGTTTTATGATGATGATGATGATTATTATTATTTTGGTTTTTTTTTTAAACGATTATATTGTTATATTACGCTATACAAATCCATTTAGCAGTTTGCATTTTATGTTATTATTTTTATTTTGTTTTAATTAAGGACCAATTTCGTTTTGACGGTTTGTGTACGCAGAATAATCACCCCGCCCTCCACCAGTTTTATGTATGCATGTATATTTTTAATGATCTTCTTTTTTTTTTTCAATTATTTAATCTTAGGTAGGTAGGTCCAACAAATTCTTTCAAATTTATTATTGTTAATTAGACATAGCTAATGTTATCATAGTAGTAACCAATTCGCGTTCACACTCGCTAATAAAGATCAAATGAATTATTATAATTAGTTTTTTTCGATTTTTGTATTTATTAATTACTATGCATTCAGGGCTTTTGTTAATGTCATAGTAGATATTTTATATAAAAAAAATAATTTTCAAATCCATGTGATACCAACATGTAACAGAAGTGAACATTATAATTACTCTAGGTAGGTAGGTTTAATAAATTTTAAATTCCATTCAATAACTGTTTGTGTTTTATTTATCTACCCTTGCACCGATAACCTTATGCAGTTCTTTATATCATGCACCTAGCATCGACCGAAATGCTCATTATATGCACACAGTTGGCAGTGTAATTTTAGTTAAGTGTATTTGCCATTACGGGCGAGCAAATATACATTTTTACGTGGGGGCGTGCAAACGTACATTGTTATGATTGGAAAGAATTTATCTTAATAAATTACCTCGAAGTATTACAGTATAAATGATATGACGATATACAAATTGTGTATAACAAAAGTCAAGCAAAATCCAATAATAAAATTTTGGTAATATATAATAAATTTATTTACCTTTTTTAAGAATTCCCAACTAAAATTAAACTGCCAATTGTGTGCATATAAACTTGTACAACAAATGATAATGTGCATTTCGGTTAATGCTATAGGTTGACCTGTTGTCCACGAGTTATTTTGATAATCTTTTAATTAATTTTGCTCCATCCAGACTTTCATATTATCTGGCAATCTATTATAAACACGAAAAGGTGATACGAAGGTTTACTATATGTACTAAAATTTCTACACCATGGCGTGTTGAAAGGGTCATACACAAAGTACTTCAATGGGTATAAGAAATAAAAGTCTCATAATATATTTTTATATATTTTAATAAATAGAAATCACAATATTGCATGGTTGAAAGTGTTAGAAAAAGTTCCAACAGTTATTATGACAACAAAACATAACTCAATCAGAATTTACCGATCCGTATTGCATTATCTGCTCTTTCATTTTCTATATTATAAACTCGTAGACATGTCAAATGAAGGAATTGTCTAATAACTGGCTCCGTAAATGCCAACAAATTTATAAATGCATATGAAAAACAACTTATAGGCAAGAACGAAATAAAAAAACAAAACACACGGCTATATTCCATTTTGACTTAACAATAAAAAACGGTTTCAATTTTCAATTTATAGGACGGACGTTCAGTGGATCGGTCTAAAATAATTAGTTGCCAATAAATGTGTAAGCGTTTAGGTTACAGTGGTGTATTTATATTATATATATATTTATATATAAAACTTACTTTGGTCGAAGAAAAACTCCCATACAACTATTAAAGCGACTACCGCTTCATTGTATGTATATTTCTACGATGGTTCTAAACTTTGGTGGTAGTATACATAACGTCCCGGGCGATTGATTGTGCATAACGACTCACTTTTAAACACACATAAATAATAAAAAACATTACATTCAACTAGCTAGAAACATCGATAAGCTTCAATGAGCAATGAATCTTACATTTAATTAAGCGTCAGAAGTTTGCCTGGATTTAATTCGTTTCTAGACAGAATTACGCGTGTAAAATTTTTACTTTCACTTTAGGGTCACTTTATCGTAGATGTCGCTATAGTGCAATGCAATGGATTACTTTAAGCAAGTAAATGTCACTGTTAAAGAAGTTTGCAAATGATGGAAGGAAAAACGAATAATCGTTTGAAATAATGCCATGTATTGTGTTGAAATTTATTTAAAATTCGTACATCAATTAAATAAAATAAAAGATTAAATAAACATAGACAACTGGTGTAATATATTAGTTTTATTATAAAATCATAATAATATTGGAGGACTGGAGTGAAGAAGACACTTCATCATCATCATCAACAACCCATTGAACGTTCCACTGCTGGACACGGGTCTCCACCCAGAATGAGAAGGATTAAGCCATAGTCCACCACGCTGGCCAAGTGCGGGTTAGTAGACTTCAAACACCTTAGAATTTTATTTTCTAAGTGGAGGTTTCCTCACGATGTTTTCCTTCACCACTACAGCAACTGATATTTAAAGTTAAAACGCACATTGTAAAGAAAGAGGTGCGCGCCAGGATTTGAACCCAGAACCCAGTGTGAGAGCTGAATTCTTAAACACTAGGCTATGCGGTGTGGGGTAAAACTGAATATAACGAGTGAAATTTGCGAGATGCATTTTGAGGATGACTTGTAAGTATATCATCCTACTGAAGTAACGATGGATGGCGACATTTCGGAACAACGATCGTGGATTATTTTTTGCGTCAAATTCTGGAACCCATTTTGAAGCTTCATTCCGTCATTTATCTGTTCCCGTAATGACATGAAATGTCCTATAATCTTAGCGAACCTGTGATTAAAGAGTGACATGAGACAGTAACACTTGGAAGTACGAAGAAACCTTCATTATTACTATATTATTACAGTCATTATTATATTACATCCTGACAAACATTTCAGTTTTAGAATAAACACCTTAATCCTATCATTGCTTTCATATTTGTGTTAAAATAACAAAAGATAAAACAAATATCAATGAACAATACAAATACTAAAGTTATTTAATCACGAATTATGGGTAATACAAATATTAGTAAATGCGTACGTATGGTTTTAGAGAGACTAACTATTGCATGTCCCGTTCTATCGTGAGAAAAATGCTTTAGAAGGGAACGAGACAGGACATCATTGTTAACGATGCTTAGCTACCAACATTGCAAATTGACTCATTGAATACGTAATATATAGAGAGCGTTAAGAGGAACATAAGATAATATATATATTTATGATATAATAATTTAATAGAATAAAAAAAGAGTCACGTAATAAAAAAAATACGCTTCTATACACTTTATCGTTAATAAATAAATTTATTTGATTCTCACCGATCATTGCCCATAAAAAGCGATCACTTCCTCAACATAATTATTACGGTGTATATATAACATTACTTATTTGGCGTTATAGTAGATTACCGATAAAAAGAGCTAATTTATTATGAGTAATTCCATTACATATAATTAATTTTCTTCCATACGTCTTGGGTCGTCATAAATATGTGATTTTGGCCTACGACGCTTTGATATTTCGATGTTAGTGTTACAACCCCGCCTACTTTACACACCTGATACAAAATTAGTAGAAATACATACATGACAAAATATTAAACGCAAGTGAGACTTCACCTATTTGCGATTTTTATTCTAATGTAGAATACGAAACTGGGTATACAGACAACGTCATCTTACGAGCCCCCTGCTAGCCCAAGACAAAGTGTCCCTTGAATGCTATGAATAAATACTTATTTGTGGAAAGGAATAAAAAAAATAGTTTATATTAAAACGTTTGATTTTTTTTACTCAATGTTACTCAGGTGATTTACAGGGCAGGACACACGCACTGTGCATGTCGGTATGTCATGTAGACGCGTGGCACAGATTATAAAATAGCAGGCACTTTATAAAACACGACACAACTTACATTTTAATTACACGCTAAACTCACTTAGCTTTATGTAAAAAAATATGGATGGACGATGTTTAATGCAATCTGTTGATTGGGATATTTTTTTTCGTTTCCTTTCCTCGTATTTTTCATGAAAATGCCATTCATTCAAATCGAAAAATAGACGTGTACGTAATAAAAGACAATATAATAATAATGTATAGAATACTTTGGGTAGGGCGCTGAATGAAGATATTATTTTCTACACTGTAAAATATACAATAGGCCGTAAATATGAAATATCTAATAATAATAATTAATTACTTTTCGGGAAACAAACACAGGGTTACGTACTACAAAACTAGGTGTAGCC
>DVPR01001086.1:0-11664 GCA_018239345.1 Oxynetra stangelandi | reverse complement strand
CGAACACTGCCAGAAACAAAGCACCTGCGGGTTTCTTAATCGATGTATATCGAACAGGATTACTTTTTAAAATGTTAGACGTTTTCGTTTAGGTTTTGTTTATGTAGTTAATGTGATGCCCTAACGTTTTATTATAATGGTGCTTACACCTGTAACTGAGATAACACATATGTAAAAATAAGTGCATGTGTTAAGTTATTGTTTTAGTCTTTATATTGGTACTTTAGCGTGTTGAATAAATAAAAAAATTTTTAAACATCATAAACATCAAGATAATAATAATAATTATTATTGAATGATCCGTATTGTTATCTTGTAAGGACCATAGCTAGTGAAACTGATGTACCAAGTTAAACATTTAGTACTTATTATTTAAATGCACGTAAAATCTCCTAAACCTATGATCTCTAAAATAGTTTATTCGCGAGCTCGTATAAGACCGGCGTATATTTACTATTTATGCTGCAACAAAAGTTGTAGTAATTTTTTTTTTTAACTCGTAGATATAACACAGATATGGTGACAATTTTTAAGTTATGAACTCCTCAAGAGAGAAAAAAAAATTACATTCTTCTTGGTGCGTGCAGTGCTAAAGTCATTGTGTATTTTAATTTAAATAAAAGCATAAATTACTAGAGAAATACGAAGTGATTTGTTAAACGCGACAAAATTTTGTAATATTTCTTGATCGCGACGAGATTATTTGATAGTGTGTCCCCCACTCATCTTCACCAGTGCTAGCTGGGCCTCTGCACCTCTACCACAACGGACCACAGACACTAGTCCTCGACTCATTTGAGCACACAGGGTAAGCTCCCGCTCTGTGCTCAATGGCACTTTTGCTCCAGAGGGTTCCGTTATGATTGTTCATGATCTGAATTTACATGTTTAAGTGAAATTCGCTTGATACGTAACTCAAATATGAGATATGTGACAATAAAAAGAATTCTTGAACTGACGGTAAAAGTAAAGCTTGACTACCTGGAATACCGTCTTGGGATTTGTGTGGTAATACCACGGAGCCAGTGGAAACTGAATATGTATTTATTTCAATTTAAACCGTGTAAATAAAGCAAATGAAATAACATTTGCATCATAAGCTTGCGAAATATGTATCCGGTTCAGTATCTCTCTACAAAGATACAGTCAGTGTTGCTATTGCAAGTAAGCAGTCCTTTAGGAAACACACCGGACTACCAATTTGGCAAAGCTTGTATTTTGGTCAACAGAAAGCTAATAAAGCACATAATTCAATTTCTAAATACCACGTATATTATATCGTTATACTTATAATTGTAGAAAGAAATATAGACATTTTTCGAACAAACTAGTAATAGCAGCAATTCAATGATTCCATGACTGATGAATATAGACGAAACACGTCAGGTTTACAAGGTCGCTAGGTACCCGGTGTGACGATTATTCATTTATTTTATTCAATTATTCCATATAAACTGCATATCTGTCGGATTCAAGTCGCTTACAGGCGATCTTAATTTATTTTTAATTCTTCATATCTTATATCATCATAAGGACATCCATATGGAAGGTGACGATGATGAGATGGTTCCATATTGAAGATGATGAGTTGGGTCCAGTAAAGTAATGGGGACTTTAGTAGGAGTTTTTTAGGAGTCGGTTTCCGGGACTCGTCAGAAGTCAATGTCCGAAAGTGTTTATTATTCTTACAGATAAGAACACTAACGCGATGTTTTAATGACTCCCTAAATGGCTTAGATTAACAATAGGATTCGGTAGGTGGTCCTGTTTTTTTCGGGTAGAACGATATTTGTCGAGCCAGCGCGTATATTTATAAACAAATGTACACAATATGTACTTTTCAGAACAAAATGTTAAAAATGTAATTTCGTCTCAGTGGGCACCAGGTCTTTGCTTGCCAACAAATATTCCACCACAAGACAAGTTACATTGATTAGCACGAGTGGACAGGTATACGTTTAACAAAGTGTCATTTAAATATAAAAAAGAAAAGAACTAGAAATTTTACTGATTTTACATTTTAGAACTCGTCAAAGTAGTAAGTTGTGTAAGTTTTATTTAATATAGGGATCGCATGACAAAAACGATAGATGTGATGCAAGCAGCAAAACAACGATTAAAGAAGGAATTTCAGGTGAATTTCTCGATATGGGAACAGAGAACAAGTATTTTTTTTCTTATTTACGTTTAAATTGTATCTGCAAGATGTACCTTAATCCCATTACGATGGCTTAATACGGTCAGCAGTTACAATAAACAAAAGTGACTAGAACAAAATGTGTTCAAACGCCTGAGTACTTAAGGTGAAAACGATATAATTGCGTACATTGTCTGTAATAGACACACCCGATTGTCGTTGTTTCACGGACCTAGTCTACAAGGCCTTGTTAAGAGCAGGCGTTGAATTATTCAGTATGCCGCTCGGCGCTACAAGCGGGAACATAAAAAATTCACTCGAACTCAGTACGGGCGCGCAGGCAAGTTACGATCTCCACCGCTACACAATACAGATCAGGAAGCAACGCGACGGCTGCTAAGGCGGTACGCGTGTTTGATGGCACTGAATATTAAAGACGTTATGACGTGAAGCACGTGGCCACATACCATCCAAATATTGTCTTTGGTTCAATAGAGATATAGCGGCCTTTGTTCAACCGCCGTACAAAGTTGGTCTGTTTTTGTTGTTTTGAGCAGCTTTTTCATGTTACTGAAGCACCAAATGTATGTACACATCGTTTGATGTTGAGTGCAAAAGGGCATAAGCTCTGCTTCAATGTGTAAAACAGAAGAATACTGTTGGCTGCAGTCCCGTTCGTGTTGTATGTATGTCCATAGTGACGTAAATATCACACTTGCGTCGAGTTTTATATATATTATTTTGTGCCTTTATATTTGAATGTGTTTTATATTTGTATTGTATTTTGAATTTACTACTCAAGAAATGATTTGCATTTCTGTAGTCTATGGTAGGGAAAATAAATTTTAATTATATTTAATTTGTTAAGTAATCCCACTTTTTGTCCTGTCCTTTTGGCTTTTCGCGCGTATTTCGTGTATATTCGTTTACATCCGTGTTTATTCAGCGTTTAAAGCTTATCATTGAAGTTTCCTCAGAATATATTTGCTTAATAGGTCCACAGTATGAAAAAAATATGAGAAGGGAAATTTGTAAGCGTGATATCAGTTCTATAGATTAATATTCGCTGGCTCAAAAATCAATTGAAATAAAAATTAATGTTTGTATATATTTGTTTTTATATTTGTGATAAAAAAAATTGTTGGTTGCGTTCAGGTTTCTGACACAATACAATTGAATTGGAGCTACCACCCACTAATAATTCACTGATGAATAAGGATATAATTATAAAAGTAGATAAAAAATTATTACAAGTAATTAATAAAAGTAATGTACATCGGTAATATAGAATCATTACGAGATTTCTGGAATTATAGGACTGACTGATTTTAAATTTAAAAGATACAAAATATCTATAATCTATCCCATTAAAATGTTAAATAAAATTAATTATCTATGTAATTAAAATATTACAGGTCCAATGAAAATATAGACCTCGATTTTTTTAAGCCTTTCACTCTTTTACTTCCCACATATCAGTTTTATACTAATCCAAACGGTAAATCAAAATAAAGGCTAAATACGTAAGATTCTTACATTATTTTTATATTGTTTTTCAAGCAATTAACCTAGTAATTAACCTAGACAATGTCCATATAGTTAAAGCGGGTTAACTACTATTAGTATGTCCTAGGTGCACATAAATAATGATGTACCGAACCAAGAATGAACATATGTATATCATGTCATATATATGTAATTCTGATGGAATATTTAAAGCCCTGACATTTGAGACGACCACACAGGTCGCACTACTTGTGCTCTAGACTCCACTACTGTTTCTGAACATTGAAATTGACGATAATAGTGACTAATTGATATCGAAGTAATTATATGTGGTGAGGAATATTAGCATACAGGAAAGCTTACGAAACGCTTCTGCAAGCTACGCATGTAAGTGCAAAGCTTCATATTATTTTGCGGAAAATACTCCTTAAAACCATAATGTGCTAGAGAAAGTACACTCCCGAGTGTGAAATATACTTCATAACGTCAAAGTATATAACTGTTGTTGCTTGGCTTAGCTTACGACTTAGCTTATATAATTTGGAAACTGTTTTTCATAGGTTTAACAGTGTCAATTTGCAGCGTAGACGTCAACGAAAGTTTGACATGTAGCACCCATAGCGATTTTACGTCGTGATCGTTCATGCAATCGAATAATAGGGTATTGTGTAAGGGTACAGGCATACTGCTCATTCTCGTGTTACTTTCACTGTGCCGACGTCCTTCATTTTTGTAACAACAAAATTTCAAATTTGTTGGCATATTTTCCGCTTTTCCGCTTAACCAAATTCGATATCTAATGTTTAATTAACATTGCTGAAATCCATAACGTTGCTGAAAGCCAGTCTGAGTCCAGTTAGAATCTGTTCTATTCCATATTATCACAGCTGAGTTTTTGCTTTAAGACAATTGCGCTATTGAAGTTAAAGTTGCTTCCATTTAATAACTTAAGTATTAACATACTACCTATACGAGAAGTTTTCATTTTTTAAATTCTTAATACCTATTGCAAATAGGCATCAATATAATTAGCATAGTAAACAGGTCGTTTATCATAGATCTTTACTTCCAAGGGCTGTGGTTGGAAAAATATAGATACATGTACGCTGTTTGCTTTCGCATCTTCAACCCCTAGTCTAGAACAAAATCCAAATAGTTTATGGTTTCCAAGGAATATAAAAATATGACCATATTGCCATGAGAATAAACTTATATGAAACTGCGGTAAAGTATCTTTACGTACAGTCCCGAGGGAGCTCCTCGACACCAGTACATTGGAGCAAAAACTGAATTTAATCCATGTCCCTCACCTTTGTTTTAAAATACATGACACGTGTGAGCCTTCGTTTAGTATCTTACCAGCCTGTTTTTTAATTATCATCCATATAAGGATACCAAAATACTACTACTTATGAATGTTTATTAAAATATAATTAATTTTTTATATTTAAAATATTCATATATCGTATACTTAAATCTATTTATTGTACGCCAAATATGATCAAGTCACAAAATGCTTCACAAGCTTCTCGCTTGCCAAATGTAAGGTGGACTTTTTCTTTCAATTTCGGTTTAAGAAAATTAAATAAACACATACATTCAAAACAATACGAAGTTTGCGACAAATAATAAAATGGTGGAGGTCCAGCGCCGGCAGACGAAAATAATTTAATGATTCTGTATGTATGTGCATTACACACTGCCCAAGCATCTTTCCGCTTATTCGCGCATTTTCTTCCACGCGCACTTTCTTTCGCGCTTATACCGCCCAGGTGAGGAGAAACATTTATTTTTTATTGCCAGTGATACGATGGAGAACTTACATACTTTCGTTGCGTCGCAGCTCGCACTCAGAACTTTATTGATCTTAAAAAATATTTTTCAAAAACCGACACATTTTTTATAAAATGCATCAATGTTTGCAATAAATTTGAAGATTAGGGTGGATATTAATTAACGCACGTGTAAATTTGATAAAAAATGAATAAGAACTATTCTCACTTCGATTCCGCACTAAATTCGCATAATGCATAGTTTTTTTATACATACTTCAAAACTCTTCTAACACTTCGTACCTTTTGATTTAATATTTGATTCAGCATATGGTTAAAAAAAACACAATAATAAGAAAATATTTTTCTCAATTCGATCGCAGCGCCGACTGTCGGGATATACTAAAATTAAAATAGAATATTATTTGACATTTGACACTGCAATGACAATGCACTATGTCGGTTTCAATGTGAAACATTCTAAAATCAACAACTGCTGACAAATAAAAAAATAATTAAAGAAACATTTTCCAGCCGACCAAATTGTGAATCTAAACCATTCCCAAGTGTTAATCTAAACCATTCCCAAACACAAAGAAATTGATCAGGTATCAGATTTCACGCTTCAGTCTTCAGGTTTCAGGTCTACTACTTACTACTGTAAGTACGACTATCAATATTATTATGCCTTTCATTAAGTGTATCTGTGTGTACTTTATAATAAATAAAATAATTTGAATTTGAATTTGAATTTTTAGCCGTATGGTTACCATAAAACAGGAACTTAAGTACCTACGTTGGAACCAGGAGGCCGAGTGTTGTTATATCCTAACATTGATATTTATAATTTGTAATTTTGCATGCAAATTAATCTGCTGTAAGAGCATTCTACATTAATAATAATTTTCATTTCTGTATAATGGCAATGGTCTAACTAGTAAATAGTTTTATTGTCAACATAATTAAATTTGATTTTTTTACACGCCTTTCTAGGCAAGATCTAATGGTAATTTTTTTGTTATATCATACATTTTTTTGTTTGTGTATAACAATCTGTGTTTCGCTCTGAACGGTGTGGCTGCCGGTCCACGTGTACACTGGGGGCGACGATCACAGTCCTCGAGGGTAGCAAAACTTCTGTGACTGGCCAGAAAAGGACGAATAGTCCTGTTCGAGGTTTGTAGCATATACTCGTATGTATGTGCAGTGGCAGCAAGTCGTGCCTACTGTTTACCCGTTTGCTAGTCTCTGTTGAAGTCTCTGTTTTATAGCAATAATACTGATAATGTTGCTTTTTCCGCGATCAAACCTATATCAATTTAATGTAGTAGCACGAGTTAAAGTTAAATTTGTACATACAAAGATTTTATTAGCGATGTTATGTGAACGGTTACAAAGTGGTCGCTGACCACAAACACATGCGCCGTATGCGTTGTGAGTTTAGTAGCAAAAGCGGCGGATTTCAGCCGACCGCTAATAGATGTGATGTGCCGTCAGTGCAACGCTTAGTAACACACAGTCGCTGGCCGCGCTAACTACGAGGCCGACCTTATATAATCAAAACATGGGGGAGTTGAAAGAGCGCCTCAACGATAGCATATCAATATATACTTTTTAAATCTCCACGTGTAATTATTTGATGGAGACGAAACTTGTCGAAGTGACCTCGGCGCAAAACGACCGACTATCACACATCGTTACGACCACAGTCCCGGTTGCAACGTTTGCTATGAATAAAATGAATTTTACATATTTCAAGTTATATTATATTCTCGTAATTCTTATTGAGATCAATCAGTCAATAAATTACATAATTATGTAGCTGCGATGTGACGGACAGCTCTCAGCGGGAATGTTAAATCACGTCAGTTGCAATTATCGGTTTATGTTAATGACTTAATTTGCAATTTAGCGGTTTTGCTACATCCTAACATGTATGTATATGTGAAACATGGCTTTGTTACATAAGTAGCAATATCGAGTTAATTCATGTTGGCACAAACAAAAGTAACGTTCATTAAAAGACAATTTAATTAATCAAATATGGTTTCAATTTTATGAAAACAGATATTACAATGGGTACAATAAACTCAGGCTCGTCATGGCATTTCATAATAATGTTTTAATTAAACATTTGCGGCACAAGTCATTGAAACTGTCCCTTGTGCATCCTGCTAGTGAGCAACGTTATTGTTTTCCGATATATGTACGAGTATATGTAGAGTGAGAACATCGAAATATTTTCATTTTACACAGGTATTTTTATATACTGCATTAATGAAAAGCTGTGACGGAACGGAACGGAACTATTTAGAGAAAATTTTAATATTTCTTCATTAAGGCATTTTGAAAAATGTTATGTTCAGTAAATTGTAGTTTTCTATAGTTAACAACAGTATTTTTAATATTCTACTTATTTTTATCACAACAATTACAATGTTGCATTATATTTCCGAGTGAATCATAATTAAAAACTGCCATAAACTTTTCTATATACATTAACAGTCGCTTAATAATTATATAATATAATTGTAATAAAAATATAACAAGTCACAGCAAACAGTCAAACGCAAGCCTCCGTTGTTGATTTTCAGGCACCTCCATCTCTCTATATTCCTTCCTATTCGCTCTTCCTCTCTCTTCCTTCCTTTAAATCAAATTAAATGAAATAATATATAATAATAACATATAAAAATAATTTATTTGTATAAATATGCGTAGTAAAGGTTTAAATCACCCTGCCTCCTTTCTCTCTCTCTCACTCACTTTCCCTCCCTCCTTTCTCACTCACTCTCGCTTTCTCCTGTCTGCCAATCATTCTTCTGCCCTTCTCTCTATCACTCACTCTTTCATCTTCCTATATCTCACTCACTCCCTCTCTTCCTCCCCTTCTCTCTCTCTCCCTCCCTCCTCTCTCTCACTCACTTTCGCTCCCCCTTTCCCACTATCTCACCCTCACTCAAATTAAATTAAATCAAATCAAATCTGTTTATTTGTTGTATAAGGTGTTTTACAGAGATCTTATCATTATATATCGGATGCCCGCTTTTTCTGCCAGTAAGTGGTGTACAAATATATACATTTTTTTTCCTACATAACGTTGTTAATTATTATATTATAAAATGTTTGTCAATGACTCACTATCTCTCTCTCACCAAATCTCCTTCCCTCTCTCACTCACTCTCTCGCACTCCCTCGGTCCCTGAGCTTTAACTATGTACCATTTCCGAGTCCTCCGTGCCCGAAATCCACCGAAAAAGGGTACAAAGTTTTCTCTTCATGTACTTATATGTACATAGATCTGTAGAAATGCGAAAATCCTCTCATTCCTGTTTGTATTCGTTTTTCGTTTACATATTAGAACGTTCACAATTTATAAGATATATTATTAGTATGAAAAATCCTCTGAATCTAATAAAACAATCTTCTTATTTGTATGCCTAAATAATGTATTTCGGCTCATGTCCTGTATTGACATTTAATAGTCATTTGCTTATTTTCGGAATGATGTAGACATGTTTCGTCGTTATTCTAGTTGATGACGTAGCATCGTGGTTCGGCTGATCAAGGCTAATTAAGTTGATGATCCGAGTTAAGAATACAACACTAAGCATTGCATTAACATTTGAATGCCAAGCGGAAATTATTTGTGCCGCGTTCAAATTCATTGTTAGTTGACGTCACGGCAGAGCGCTGCACGGCTCCGGGGATCCAGCCGAAGCGGTCGGCTTTTAATAAATGTATTGTAATTTTATTTCTAGGAATCGTATTACAAAGAGAATCATCTGTTTTGTAAATAAAACTCTAGCAAAGTCTTCTTTGACTTTATCTTTTTGCATCTAAAAGTAGAACAAATTTACAAAAATCTACATATTTATCGCTTAAAAGATTGTTTGTTTTGTGTTGCTTATGGATTTGACGTTATCTCAATAATATTATTTCTTGACCGCCATTGCCATGACGGATCGTTTCGTCGTCAAATTTATTGCATTACGCTGTTTCTGTGTAAATTGGTAAAATCAGGTAGTTATCGTCCCGGCAAGTGGAAAGTAGTGTATTCTTCACTAATTCGATATGTCCTCTACACCATAAATAAAACGTCAGAATCTAAGGCCAATGATAACTGTTAGTAGGGTTTTTATAGGTACATAGTAAACATACATTATCAATATAATACTTTGAATACAAAATATTAGCCCTATAGACGTTTTTAAACTGATTCCAGAAATGAAATTAATTGAAAAACGTTAAATACAGTTTTGTTTCGCCATCGAATATATGCTTTTGTTATAGTAGTAAGGCTATAAATTTAATAATAAGAATACAAGAAGATAAATAATGTATGTATGTATGTATGGGTGCGCGTGTGCGCGTACGTGCGTGGATGCGTGCGTGCGTGCATGCGTGGGTGCGTGCGTGCGTGCGTACGTGCGTGCGTGCGTGCGTACGTGCGTGCATGCGTACGTGCGTGCGCTCATTCAACTGTTTTCATAACACCGCATCGTGTCTCTAGGTAAGTTGGTTACCACATGCCCATAATAAAACAGAACGAGAATAATACATAATAACCTTGTTAATTACATGTTACGAATTATAAAATATGCGCCGATAAAAAGGGAAACACCGGCGGGCACATATTTTACACAAAGTTATAAAATGCAGAGATTTTTTTTTCTTTCATTTTCACTACTCACTACTTGTTTTCTTTTGTTTCTCTTTCTTCTTTTTTAAATTACTTAGGTTGTAAAGTTCAATAATGGACTGTTAATTCATATTGTGTAAATTTTTAACGCAATAAATTATTATTATTAGATAAAAGAGGGCTGTGCATTTTTAACGGACAAAAATACTTATTTAATCGATAGAAATTCACATTTTAAATGACGTACAGCGTTGAACTTCGTTTCCCGGCCGCCCATGTGTTTGTATCGCTTTGTTAATGTTTTCTACAAAATATGCATGCATCTGTATATAGACGTCAAAAATGACGCGGTCTTAAAATAATACTTACCAATTATTTTGCCAAAATGTGACGAATATCATCGAGCTCCAATCCCACGTAAACGCGCCTCGAATACAAATGGCCGTCCGCTTTCAAAGCTAATGTGCGGAGTTATCCGCCGCGATAACTCTCAACTAATCCGAGAGCCGACCATGTGGGTCCTTTGTGCTGACCCACGAATTCCATTGCTGCTTTGATATTAGACTTGCGATTCCCTGAGACGACTGTTGGGACTGTTGGACGTGTAATTACGCTTTACACTCACTGGCTGTTTACATAAGCCACCTTGGAAATCTTTAGATGTAGATCTTCCGCTTGTCATACTCACTGTACATCTACACACAATGTGTTTTGAAGTACTTAATCATAACTAAGTTTAAAGATAAGTAACATTGTATCCAGTTTATCTCCCAGTAGGAAGTGAAAGGGCATCTAGGTTCCTTCCGTACATTCAACGCGATGACCCTCATATTCCTCACGTCGGCTTTAGTTTCATAAGCGGATATGCTTCCATATATCATTGTGTCTTGTTACATGCTTACTGAATACACACACACACACAAATAAATAAATAAATAAATATATATATATATATACTATATATATATACTAGATGACCCGGCGAACTTCTTACCGCCATATTTTATTTCTCTAATCGCAACTTCCGGTAAAATCGAATTGGCTAGATCGAAAATTACTAATATTATTTTCTAACCTTCTAAATGTGGAAAAAAAACACTTCTTTAAAAAAGACTTGTCCTGACAATAAGGAACACATAAAAAAAGAATCATCTAATTTGGTGCGTCGTTCTGAAGTTATGCGCGAACATACATTTCGGTGATTCATTTTTATTTATATAGATAGATAGCAGACCCGGCCATTCATTGCTTTGTTTTACTTGTGTTTTGTTTAATTATTTGGTACTATTGGAATTATTAAGGAAATGATTGATAAATAATGATGATAAGTGCAAATTAACTTTCAACGGATAGTAAATGTTAAATTTTTATTGATTTAATGAATGAGTTGGATAATACTGATTTACAAAACTGAAAATTATAATTATTTTACCTAATTAATTTCTAACAATCATTACTTTCATTTAACTAAGAACTAAACGATGAAAAATATTTTTGTTAATCTGTCTTTCGTGAATATAAATAAATTCGATGGTTTTCCAACACGTGAGCATGTACCATACAGCTGTCCATGGGAGAAACACGGATTCTCCAAGTCCAAGCCACAA
>DVPR01001085.1:0-11670 GCA_018239345.1 Oxynetra stangelandi | reverse complement strand
CACCAGCGGGGCGTCACCGGCGACACGATAGCAGCCTCAGAGCGCGGGTCAGTTTAGCGATCTATTGTTACACCATATAAGTATACTCTCAATTGTGTCAAGCTATCCGTATGTACGCAGATGCAAACTATTGTTTAAATAAAAAAAAAATATACATTAAAATCTAGTGTTTTTCAAATACCATCACTAGCCAAGCTTGAGAAATGTTAAAGTTCCGTAAAATGTTGTAAACGGCATAAGCAACACATATCACACTCCCGCTGGCAACACTTCGACAAATCAACACGCTACTATAACAATACTATACTATAAGAATTTTACTGAACATTCGTGTCACTACCCACACATGTAGCGAGTGTTGCCATAACATGCTTTGGGTGAATTTAATTTGTCCACGTGCCTTAGATTCAGGTGATTTAGGCCCACTTTAAATATTTTCAATCCCGCACCGTTTTATCTCACAAGAAACTAGATAAAAAGGAAAGAGTTTAATTCGTAAAATTAAACGTACTTTTCTGAATTAATACAGGTGAGGTAAACCAAAAATAGCGTAATTCAAATCAACCTTACAAGTAAAGAGGGACGACTCGACCGTGATTAAGACCACATTCTTACTCGCATCTACGCCAAACGTCTGACAATCTAAATCAGTATTATTAAATGTTCACTCAGTTTATAAATCTCACAACAATAAACGTTACGTGTTGCCATCGAAACGAATAATAACGCAGCACACACTAACGGACATAATGAGAGGCGCTGGCAATAATAACTAAGAAAAAAAAAACAAAAAACAAAAAAAAGAATAAACTAGACTTCGTTACGACGAAGCGGAAAATGAGCTTAAGTATACAAAATGACATGGAATAACTTGCAAATAATACACTAGAATCTAAGACACGTACGCACGCAGCACTCGGAAAACAAAAGAAGCCGGCAGCGGTAGCGCATCGCGTCTGAGAGCGGGGCACGGCCTCGACGGGCCACTCACGAGCAAGTGGTCACGTTGAGCCTCGCGAAGTACTCGAGCAGGCCCTGTAGGCGCTTCTTGACGCGCTTCTGGTCGTCGAGCGTGCAGCCGAGGATGGCCGTCTCGAAGTTCTTGTCGGTGCCGGGGGTGGCCGACTCGGGCTGCGAGGAGCACGCGTTCATGTAGGTCTGGCAGCGGGTGTGCGCCACCACGGCGTCCTCTTGCACGGACATCACCAGCTGGTCGATGTACATGTTCACCTGGATGGCGCGGCGTTCGATATATTTTTCGTGAGAAAATCAAATCCAAATAAAAAATAACTCCTACTACATGGAGATGTATTAGTATAACTAGGTTATTAATCAAACTAAGAAGTTGTATCTAACGACCATATTCATGTAGGTACATACGTATATTATAATACAATTGCATACATATATAGAGAATGCCACTAGGCATTAAGTCCGCCCATTGTAAATAAACAATAAAGGGTTCTTTAATAAATAAATAAATATACGCTCATAACAATAATACACTTATAATATATGTATGTTTAATATTAATAATCAAATGTCACGAATTGAGGTACTTAAAGATTGCATTTATTAAAGTAGAGAGAAGTAAATCTTATATACGAGATAAGCACTGTGCCAACAATATGGACGAAAATACCGCAAGAGTATGGTGGGCTGTTAAGCCGCAGTGAGCATTGATTTCCACTGACCCCATAGCCGTTCCATTAAAACAATCGTAATAATGCCGTTAACGTTAAACGAGACGATATATTTAGTTATAAAGTAGTAATCGCCCAGAGACAACATTCCATGTCGAAAAACATCCGCTAGGAATTACAAATAAACTCATTCAATGACCTTTTACAAAGACATAATTAAACAATAAAATAAAACAAATCAATAACCGTCACGCAAGGTCCCTAGCGTGGTAGGCAGAGAGCACGGAGTGCCAAACAATATATATATATATATATATATATAATTATTTACATCCGGTGTAAGCTACGCGGAAACATAAAATCATACTTTACATTATAGTCCGATGAGGAGGGTATTATATGAACAGTGTATTTTTATATTTATATTTGATATTACATATTAATTAATGTCAAGCGAAAACAATATTTACACGAGCATACGTTTCAAGAAACTTTCCATGCCCATCATTCTAATTATATCAACGTGCAGCGTGTACGAAAAATAATATTCAGGCGTTTAAATAATTTATAAAATGTAATTTTCAAAACACAACTTGAATCATAATATGACTGGTCCTATGGTACAGTGATTAATGACCGGGCTGGTGCAGCCGGGGCTCGTGGATTCGACCCAATTTCAATCACACTTGAAACCAACACACACGTACGTGTGGTGAGCAGAAGGAATTGTCCTGTCTGCCTGTGACATAAAGATCAGGTGGCCATGGGTGGGGAGATATTTTTTTACTAACATTTACATGCGCGCGCAACAATTAACTTATAGGTTTCGAGCTGGACGCGCAAATCGGGTGGACTCGGCGCGAAGCAGCGACCGGGAGGCCATCAACCTATCCAAATGACCAATAGCTATACCACGCCATCTCCCAATCGGGAGCGTTATTAATCATTAACCGACCAAAACAAACATCCACCGAACAATAATGATAACGATAACATTCATACAATAATAGAAACACAATTATATAATAAAAGCTCATTACATTGAGCAATTTACAAGCGTACGGAGAGAATTTAGTGGCATAACAACAATAACAATGTTGTTTATCATTAATTTATAGAATGCCACTGTTTGGAAATGGCTCTCTTCGTATCTATAGACACACCCGGAGATAGCTTCACGAACGGCTTCAAGGACATCAATCGGTCGGCTAATAAAAAAAACAAAAAAAAACTAAGCAATGCAGCGAGAAGGTTAATTGTTATCTTAGATAACAATAGATAACAATGGTCCAATTGAACCGTAACAAACATTGTTACGCCGTGCTCGAACGATTATAATAAGTATTGTTACTGTACTCGAAACTGCGGTCGCATGGACAAGATGGCGGTGAAACAATAGAATTAAACCAAATTAAAATTCAATATACACGGCCACTGGCCGCACATTGTGCACTTTATTATTATTGTATACAAATTTTATTGGATAATATTGGATAATAAAAAGAGAGAATAATAAATTTATTGGATAATAACGAGAGAGAGAGAGAGAAAATAAAACGACCGCGAGATCAATCGGGACACGGATGGAACCAAGTGTCGCATTGTCGCGACCCGCGAACGCCGCGCTATACATATGTTCTCACGGTTTGGTGGCAGAGAATGGTTTATTAAATAAGCTCGCAACCAGCCCGTTAAATGCGTGTATATTTGTGGTGGTCAATGAATTTTTAATAAATAAAATTCATATTGAATATGCATGTATTGAATAATTATGAATATTGTATGTATGTATAATGTAGAAACAGCAAAACAATTATGGATCATAGCAGAAATTTGATAATAAAAGGTGACAAAATATAACCGTATAATAAAAATGTAACTGTTTAACTTTATTAACGCAATAGAACAAAAAAACAATGATTGTTACAATATTTGTCAGTTATCAATGCATTTGTGCGCGCCAATATTAAAAGCGGCTTAACCAATTTGAGTGAAGTTTTCATTAATGTATTTGGATAAGGCTCACATAAAATTTATTATTTGTTTTATTTCCATCAACTCATGCATAAAAAAAATTATTACAGTTTGAAGAATCACATCGAACATTTATCTATACATATAAATTAATAAAAACAGACGAAACCTCGGGGACCGGCTAGTTATTAATGACAAAACCTCTTCGTAAATATGCCCAAAGCCTCCTTACCTTAACATGCGAGTAGGAATTTTCTTCGTATAACGTCTTCTTCGTGCAAATCTATTTGGTTTTTCATATACTTTAAAGAGAAGGATACTTATAATTTTATTACCTGATGCAGAGCCTCCTCTTGTTGGGGATCCCGGTCGGTACGCACGGCCACCGTGACTGTCATGGCGCGCCCGAGGATGCGATCAGAGTAACGTAAAATGTCATCCTTATCACCTGCGGATTAGAGTTCAAATTTTTACAGCATCGTTCATAAGTAATGTGCACTCACTATGCACTCGTTGGCAGCTAATGGTATAGCATAAATAATATTAATTATTCTCCCCTAAATATAACCACATTCCCAGTTCAACTTTCAACAGGTAAAGTGTCACTGTCATTTCGCATTTTGCCGCGAATCAACAACCAATCCTACGCTTCGTTTTGATTTCAAATTGGCGGTTCGATAAACTACATACATACACACAAATGTATACTCATAAAGATATTTTATTACATCCAGATATGTATATAGCAAACGCTTATGCTCGTCATACAAATTATGTTCTTGGTATGAATCGAACCAACAACCCTCGGAATCGCAGTCACTCACCAGCCACTGCACCATCGGGCCAATCAATTTAACTAGACTCTTGCCATAACAAAACATGTTCATGTTAATCAACAAAGCATAGACTTCCCCCATTGGATCTAGATATACATGGGCTGCAATGACATAGAACCAGCCTAACCTACCTTGGTAAAGGTTGAATACGAATTATGTAGATTAAAAAAAAATTTGATATCACTATGTTAATATCATCCTTCTACCACAGAGATAAAGTTCAAATTTGTAGGACTAAACATTAACAGCTATCATGGACAAGATTGCTATTTATGCAATAGCCTTGCATTCTCATGACTATCAATAACGATCAATTGTATGGACTGGACGGAGTTTTCCATAACACTTACAAGAAATACCAACATTCCTTACAGTGCAATTCATCTTTAATCATTTTCAATTAGATGTGAGATACTGATGTCCGTCGAGATTACAGATATGTGTGAGCGTTATCAATGGAAAGGTTTATATCTTACGAAATCTCCACAAACAGCCAGAAATTTTAAATTAGGCACTTAATGACAAATCCAAATCCCATATTAGGCGCTGACGTCTTATAGTAACCAGACAAGTGATATACATACATATATGTATAACAATAAAATAAAATCTTTATATATTCAAGCCCACAAATTCACCCCATCCAGTAGCATACGCAGCAGTAATCCCACAAGGACACAACAAGTGAGGTTTCAATTATTATTCAATTCTTAAGATTTAGATCACATGGTGCACACTAAAGGTCGTCTAACAACCCCGCAGGGTCAAAAATAAGGGCATGATGAAAGCAAAGTATCAATATTTCTCAAAAGTCTTCAATATTATGTTGACCCTAAAACTGGCTTTGCCACTTTGATGTTTTTGCCATTCCTAACGGACATCTCAGAATGAGAATGGGTTGGCAGATTTCTTACACTCAAAATCTATTATATGTTACTGCAGGTAATGAAAAAAAAATTACATTCTGTTATATCCCCCAGCAGGTCAGAATGCTTGATGCTGTCGAGCGTGGACAGCAGGGAGTCGCGCTCTTCCTCGATCCTAACTGTGTCTCGCCTCAGCCGTTCAACCCTTAATTCAACCTGGTCTAAAACTGAGATCAATCTGAAAAAAATATATACATAAACGAATAAAAACAGCAATATTTTAACGTTATTTTACAGTTTCGTTTAACAAAAACGGGTGGTTAATTGTATCAGGTATTACTTTGCGGTAAATCATTGTTAATGAATTAAATTTAATAACAAAAACTGATTAGCAATATATCAAATTAGCCTCTTGATAGCACAATAACACCGTCATCCAATGATGTTTAGAACAAATATTTGACTCCAATATGTATTAGGTAATAATTTTCAACATTAGCACTTTATATTATATGAACAGAGTAACTTAAATAGGGCCCATTAATCACTGAAGAGAGTCACGCCGGAGAGAGCGAGAGAGAACAATAAAAGCTCTTAAACACTATAATATAAGTATCTCAAAGCGTAGTGTATTAACCAAAATTCACATATTTGTACTGACTGATTGATATATTTTGTCCGGCATCTGTCCATACATATCCAATGTAACTTCGGCAATGTGTTATGATACTGTTAATATATGTATTGGTTAATAAGCTTGTAAAGATAACTCCAAGTTGATGCAACAGCAATGATCCTTGACTCTTTATTCTCTCACTACTACACATGAATTTCCACTCAGAATGAGAAGGATTAAGGCCATAGTCTGCCATGCTGAACAAGTGCGGGTGGTCAGACTTATGTATTCGTAACGGGCATAATAAGTTAACGAATCGAAAATGAACACTTTTCAGGGCAGTCATTTTAAAATTTACATTTTATGTGTATCTATCAGATCCTATTTTAAATTATTTGAATTACGTTTTCATCTGAATGTGATTAATTTGATTGGAATGTTCAGATGAATAACCTCATTAAATAAGCAATCCTAAAGACTATCATGATTGATAACAAAATATGGAATTCTACTTAACCACCTATTCATACAAACATTTAGATTGAAATTCACAAATAAAGTATTGGCAAACCAAATATGGTAAGTACTTTTCATATTAAATACTCACATTTTATATTAAACCAAAAAAACACAAATTTTAGTTCCATTACCGCTAGTTGTGTGGTTTTTTGAATCAGTGTAACAAGCATTGCCTGTAACTTTCAAAACCACAACCACAAAGCGTTCAGATAGGTTATAAAAATATCGAACTCCTGAACTGTATGAGAAATTTATTATAAAAAAAGCACACTGCGTGACCGATCAACCAACGCAGCAACCGCTTTCGCAAGCGTGGGCGATGGGTAGTCATTATATTTTTATAACTAGACCGTAACAACTCGATAGCCATATTGAGCGATTGAACTCGCAACAGCCACGAATATTCTGTGCCATTCCATCAAGATTACATAGAAATAATGGAATAAAATCAATCGACAATTACGTTACGATACCTGTCCTTTGGAGGCTGAGTTCCCAGGGCTGTTGTCTCATCGATGAGGGGCAGTCTCGACCCCTCACCGGAATAACTCCACTCTGCAGCGTATTGATCTACTTCCATTGTTTCCTCCACCGCTGGAACTGGTGCAGCAAGGAATAGAATGTATGCTTCGAATAGTCTTTATTAATTTTTTACACAAATAAATAGTGTAATTTTCTTCTGCACGATTGTCAAAATAATTTGACATGCAGACTAATTAAATTATTTGACTTTTGCTTAGTGTTACCCGCAAAACAAATAACTAAAATTAAAACGACTTCAGGCGACCGTGTTCTCAAAGCATTTGAGATTGGTTTTAAAATATTTTACGCCAATGCCATATAACATTGCTAGCGGCGATGATTCAATGTAATTCAGCCGAAAGTACTATTCAGACATAATTATTCCACTTATAGAAAAGTGATATTGGTTTTGATCATTATATAACAAAACCGCATTTTTGTAGTTTTTTTTAAGGTCATCGTAGTAATCTCGGTAACCACTGTTCTATATTAGTATTCTTAGATAAATACTAACATATCACATTTAGTATTTATGTATGACCACTGATATACTAACTATATCACGCTATAAGGATTAAGGTGAAACACCTAGTGTTATGGCATGTGTCTGTAATATCATATGTTAAAATTAATTAATTTATATACAATATTTATAAAACAATATAATACAAAAAGAAACACGACTACTGGTTAGCAATTGTTTATTATGAATGTAATATACAATTAAATTAAGTAATATTACACGCATTATTAATCAAATTATTTATTATGAATAAGGAATTTTATAACGCATCAATTCATATGAGAACATAGCTGATAGTGTGATATTTAAACGAAAACTAGTGGATATAAACAAATTGAATGTTTTAAAATCTATGACGCATGAAAAGATTTATTAAAAAAATAAATAATTGGTGCAACAGAACTGGGTAAATTTTAAACATATATATTTATTGGACGTAGGTGTCGAGGGAAGCCAAGGCTCTTCTATCTCTACCAAATAGGTCGGGCTCCAGAGGATGGGTGAGTCAAGAGCCTTCGAAACCGGCGTGTATATATGAAGAGACTGATGAATGTAGACGAAGCACGTCAGGTTTGCAAGGACAGAGATGCTTGGCACTCCGTGCTCTCTGCCTACCCCGCTAGGGATCTGCCGTGACGTTTATTTGTTTATTTATTTTTATTTATATATAATAATATAATATCTTGGGACATTTTCACCCATGGCTATCTCATTCCGAAGTAGGTACTTAGCAGTTCCTGTGTTATACTATACAGACAGTTGAAATACTGCATATGTAGATATTTTTACACCTACATTTATAAGAAAAAACCGACCTTAAATACAAAAAGTAATACCTAATAAGATACATAAATAAACAAGAATTAGTTCTTAATAATCGAATGCAGTTTAATTCTAAAATTAAACCTGTATATATAATATATTATATTTACTGATTTTATAATCAGTTTTATATGGAGTACTTAATAATATTATCTAGTTATTTTAATTAAATATTAAAGAATAAAAGGATGTGACGGGACGTGATCTTGTTAAGCGCTGATTCTCGATATTATTCGGTTAAAGGGAATGGTGACCGTTTTAACGTCCATTAACATGATTTAATATAAAGTCAGTTAACGTCACGTACCGTCATAAGCATTTTCCGTTCGTAAATGGAATTCTAAGTGGGCTTAGGATCAAAGAGTAAATGCGTCTTAAAATGACTTTAGTGTCTAGCAACTAACAAATCACATATCACGTAATAGGAAATGATCAGCATGTCATATTAACGACAATCAAGTGGAACTTGACCGATGGTTTATTTATAAATAATTGCAGACACCTACTAACCTTGAAATTATTATGAAAAAATACAATATTGCTACGTATTGAAACTTTTTGTTTATTGCAAATTGCTTAATATTTTTATTGGAATAGAATTTGGCAAGAACGGCAGCACGTATTGTATAAATGTACCGTTCAGCAATTCAAATCATTATTCCATCGAGAGATACGGCACGAGTTCGTTCACGGAAATTTGCCTTCTACGCACATCAAGATCGAATATTTTGAAAAAGAAATAAGATTGAAATGCAAAAAAAAAAAAGCTGGCTAAATCACGGTAATTTTTAATTTTTTTTTTTAAAAAAATCGTATCATTTCGGTAACATATTTTTACGTTGTTTATATATATTTATAGATATACCAGATTTTTATGATGATGATAGGATTCATCAACTTATGATTATTTTTTAATAGATAAAACCTTTCTTTATGGGTACGATGACCAATTACTGGACGTCATACACAATCGTTTTTAAAGAAAAATGTTCAGAAATATTTTCTTTTCTCATATTTATGAAACTTCACAGTTGATTGGTTGTCCAATCCACTAAGTCGAGACAAATGGGCAACCAAGAGGATCCTCATTCAAGAAATCTCCAAGAAAAGTTATTGGCAGGTAATCGACGTGATTGCTTTATCCAATCTATCTGATTGCTCAATCAGTTCTGAGCGACGTTTGTATTAGTCTCGCGAGAAAATATCAATTTGTTATAAATTTTCAGAACAAAATTTAAAAAAAACGAATATGGAACAAATGTCACAAAAGCTTAATATAATATCGAAGTCCATTTATATATTGTATAGCTATCAATCAAATCAAATTTATTATCATACGGATCAATTTGAAACGGGAACTTTTCCGAACCTCAGAAAATTTGAACGTCACAGTTCTTATCCCATATGATATTTCAAACATCCTTGTCACATTCATCAAGCTCTGTCTTCTTGTTAACGTATCCATCACCTGTCTGCAATTTTTCGCATAACATCATTTCAGTTAGTCTGAGCTCATTTATGATATAGCAGTTATTCAATTTTGGTTTTAAATAATAGAAAACATAAATTTTTACGTCGACTTTTTCGACTTTTGCCATTGCTCCCTAACACCGTTCAACTACTTATTATTTTTCTTCAGGTCTTATGATTACTACCTGTGTCCCAGATCTCCCGCGCCCAACGGGGTCGTTATCGCCCACTTTGAAAAAGTCTGAGTTGGACGATCAAAAGTTTAGCGCTTTTATCGTTTATCCATCTATTTCTTTTCAACATTTCTTATAATTGACATTTGTATTCAGCACTAAAATATACGTCGCGATTGCCTTCGTACACATACCTACCATTAACAGTATCTATGAAATTGCTCGCTTAGCGAGTTTCCGAATTGATCTCTCTAATCTCTAACTTATGATTGAAAAATCAAATTTTATTCTAATTTTGCAAACATATTACGTAACCACGTTATAGATAACTTTAAGGAATTTATTGTAATAACAACATATTTAGTACGATACGAAGATTGTTAAATAATGACAAAGAAAACATACCTATATGGGGAAAACGCTATGATTCTCTGTCCAAATTGATTAGTTATCGATGTATTCACGTTCTTACCTTGACAGCTCAACAATTGGTTTCTTTCAATAGTACGTGACATGAGAACAAAAAATGTATACAGCCTTTCCTAGCCTAGGTATATAATAAAAGTAGGATATCGTAAATAAAAACTTAAGCTAACAGGAGTATGCTGGTTATAATATTTATAATCAATATATTATTGATGTAAATGCTACTTGCTAAATGCTCCTTTTCGTTTTCTTATATTTTTATAATAGGTTGAACCTATGATTTTTATAAATATTTTAGACAATACACGTGCTACGCAATACTTAAATAGTGTAGCTTTATATTCGCCATGGAACTGGTACACTCCTACTATATACAACACTACACTACTATGAAAGACTAACTGAAGTGTATCCACCACACAAACATATTTATTAACAAGATTTTAAGGAATTTATTTATATTAATATAAAAAACCAAGTATTAGAATACTGATTTAAAATAATCTATATAAATGAAATATATTAAATAACCATTGATTAAATTCATCGATAATAATTAATTGAATTATAATTAATAATAATTACATTGCCTTGAAATAGTAGGTATATATATGTTTAAATATCGACTCTTATTTAGAAACAATCGTATATAACAGTTGAACCTTATACTAGTTTCTTACACCAATTTAGATTTTGCTTTTTAATGTTTTGCTTCACAAACATACCGACGTGCCAGCGAATGGTAAATGGTCACCGTCGTCTATGACTATTTGTGTCACCCGATGAGTAGCCAATGCTTTGACGGCTTAAAAGGATTTATACCGATTACTAAGAAATCATAATTGCAAAGCCAAAATTTATGCTTGTCTTGATTCTCATTATGCAAATATGCGTCAGTTGGTGGAATCATAATAGAAACCAACTAAAACACCTGTGAGGGAGCGTTTAGCATCTGAATGTTAGTATTATCGTCCTCGAGCGTTGTATATGTAAATTGATAGTATAGTAGATAGATTATATTGAGCCAAGTTACATTCGGGTTTGTAAAGTTCACACCAGCACCAACCTCAGCAGCAACCTCATCAACACAGGGTTGAATGATAAAAAATGCAATTGTGTATTAAATTCGGCGGCTGTTAAAGCTTTATTATAAACGTGTTATAAATAAAATAAATAAATAAATAACCGTCACGCCAGGTCCCAAGCGGGGAAGGCAGAGAGCACGGAGTGCCAAACATCTCTGTCCTTGCAAACCTGACGTGCTTCGTCTACATTCATCA
>DVPR01001084.1:0-11673 GCA_018239345.1 Oxynetra stangelandi | reverse complement strand
TATTTTATTTATAAGCGCAGTGTATTTTATTTTATTAAAAATACCTATATAATTGTATATACATATATTTGTATATATGTCGTTTACGAGCCGTATGTTTTCAATAGCATACACAGCTTCTATCCGGATCGCAACCAGGTGCCCCTGTTGCTCCAAGATAATTTATTTTCATTGAGTTGATCAGTTGTAGTGTTTGTCACTGTCTCTACGAGAGCACTCACTGTGTGTACCAATCCCAAGGTGCAGTGCGCATATCAAACGAGGCGTCCGTAGTGCGCGCTCCCATACACAGAGTACCGATAACGGTCACCAACGAACATAGGTGACTAACAGCTGAACAATAACCGGCGACAAAGTAGCGAGGCACTCAAGTATGCGACAGCTTTAAGCAGTTACAAAACTAGCTAGATGAAGGAATGGGTTCATTTTTATTTGTATATACCAGGGTACATTTTTGTTTGTATATTTATGGCCTGTCGGTGCAGTGGTTAGTGAAACTAATAGCTGAGTCGGATCGTGGGTTCGATTCTTACCCGGGACAAATATTTGTATATCAGCCGTTACCAAAACACTTTTTTTTTTTTATTTAACTATAGACTCGCGATTGACAGCTATCCCACCTGATGGAAAGTGGGATGCAGCCTAGGATGAAGCACGCTTGCCTAGAAAGAGCCTATTCACTCTTAACTTGGATAATTCCAGGTTGTATGTATCGGGAAAAATTGATTCCGGCAACACTGGCGCTGATTATATACATATGTCATATGTTTAAATTCAAAGATGGTAGAGCTCCTTCATTTGTGTTAGATAGGAGCGCTACCGCTGCACTAACACTTTGTCAATAGGCTGTAGGAAGAGCGGTAAGCATAAACATAAAGACACTGAGACATAATATCGTCACTCTTATAAAATGAGGAAGGATAATTATGTTTTATTTATCTTATGATATTTGGCTGGCCTCTTGTTTAGCGGACCTTATTATTGAGCGAAGGTCGCGGTTCGATTCTCATCCAGCGCAAATAGCTGTATCAACATGCGGTTTCGTTTTGTATAAAATTGTTTATATATATATACGATAACTATGTACTTAGTAACAATATACATATAGTACAAGTCAAGAAAATTTTCGTTACAGAAATTATCTAAAGGCATACAAGCTACATCTATGACAGTAGAACGGACATTCCGAATTAGTAGCATCAGTGCCTAGCGCCGATTGTTCACACGGTAAAATTTATTGTACCCGCACAGCTCGCGTTAATTTACGAGTATTTTATATAAAGCTCCTTATACATCAGCGCTGATAATATTTTGACATGCTGTAAGTTCTATCACTAAGTGAATGAAATATGATAAAATATCGGTCACTGAACGATGAACGCAATAATATACAGACATTGTAAATTATCTTAAAAGAATTGAATTTAGGGCATTTGTCATAATAATAAAATAAAAAGTATAAAACAAACTAGCTTTTTTCGACTGTTGTAGACTGCGTAGTGAAACTGCTTGATACCAGAATTGTAGCAACTGCGATTCGATACTCCTATTACGCAATGTTAATTGTACCAGGCGTTACTTAGCTGATAAACATTAATAAATAATTAATGATTATCAAATTCATTTATAGTACTCAATTTTCTTTTAAATTTTCTTTAATAATTAATGATTGAGTTTCAAATTCATTAATATTACACAATATTTCTTTGCAAACGGTATTCTAGGGCAATTTATTTACAATTGAAGAGACCAAAAATCAAATCTTTTAATAATGAATAAAATAATTGGATTCTGAATTCTAGGTTCAACGTCAACTCACCATAGCTTCCCGGCCCTTTTCTCAAGTGAGTTTGGGGTTGGCGCGATTACACATAAATTTGGCATTACTTTTACGACCGGACATCGCCTGACGACCTCACTAAAGAAGACCGCTGTCTTCATGAAAAATCTAACCGTAGAGTTCACATTGTCATTAATGTGTCTCCTATACAAAGCTATTTCCTTCGGCTTTTTTATTATGTTCCCGGTCGTCTTTAAAAGGTCGTCTGGAAGAAATCATTTGTAAGGGATTAGACTCATGCCTTGACTCTTATATGCACTTGTTCCATTTCATTATAGGTGAATAAAAGAATTATGAATAATAAGTATACTGTCGTTTTATTGACACTTTTTGTTGTATACGATAAGCTTTTGTATAGACATGTATGTTTATACAACCATAGGCGAGATTTGCAGTCGACACGGCAGCTGGGCAAACGTAGCGTAGGACCCTTTCCAGCAACTTGGATTGAAGTTATTTGATTTGTGAACGGTTATTAGCAGTAACCGAATACGGTATGCCATCGTTAGGGTGTGATGCCGTTTATGGGGGGAAGCCAATATACGTATAATTATATTTACAAAATAAATAAATGAATAACCGTCACGCCAGGTCCCTAGCGGGGTAGGCAGAGAGCACGGAGCACGGATTATATTTACAATAAGTCAATAAAGACGCCTAGTCTTCTACTACATAACTCCCTCAACGGTAGATACAGATACAAACGCGATAGGCTCACAATCGATAGTGATCTGGTATTCTCCACCGCCGTTCGAACAGGAACAACAATAGAAATGTAACATAGACATTTTGGTAATATTTATAAGCATATTGCAATACAGTGTAACAACCATAACGGTTATAAGAGCGTGAATATTTCATTTGCATTGATCGCAACGAAGCACAGTTCTACGTCGAGAGGCGATCGCTCGTTCGACTGGCGCGCCGCCAATGACGCTCGGGCGCCGAGAAATTTAATAAAAAACCATAAGCATTGTTAAACATCTGCTCGCTGAAAATTCCATGTTCTATCATAACAAATGTAAATTAACAGCACCGCACGTGGTTCGATTTACGGCGCGGCGCCAAAGTCGTTGAACCCTATCGACGCGTGGTAGATTAATAACGATGCTCTTTATCGACTGAATGGACATAATCGCGTATTTTTATATGAATAGACGTCAGTAAAATTTAAGGTTACATGAAAAACGACAATCTTGCTTGAGCCGTATTATGGGTACTGTCTAGAATACAATTCAGAGTATGGTAGGTGTTAGAACCTGGTATACGTTTCGCTCCGGGAAATACCATATTATCATATTTACATACACACGTACACATACATTCACACCCTCTTTAACAAATCCTATACTATGTCCTAATTTTATATTCTTTTCTATTTACTTAGATATTCAGATGTTAATGCTTTATGGAAGAGCAGTGGCCGCGTCCGCGATGCACCGTCAATGCAAGCCTGTTTATTATTTCGATATCATTAAAAATGTTTATCGTTAAAGCGTCATATTGAAAACACTTAGCGACACTTTATCTCCGCCCGCACAAGCCGAGTCGAGAGTCAAGAGTCGAGAGTCGAGAGTTTGGAGAGTCGTTATCGCGGTAAATATAAATATTTATGCACTTAAACGACGAACCGATGAAAGAAAAACTATTATTGCAAGTCAGATAAATCCCACTTAATTATGTTATAATATTCTAAGGTCTTATATTGTGGTTCTAATAATTTGGTTCTAATATTGCGAGAAACGTTTTTCTTCTGTTTGATTAAAAATATTTGTTTGTTCCAACTGTTATCGAGATGTCACACCTATGCAAATTATAAATTAAGTAACTTGTCGTTTAATACATCATAATAGAAAACAAAATCATTATTTAAATTAATTGAGTAAACCTACCCAACGATCAACGATCGTTAAAACTATATAAATCAAACCTATCACAAGTGACAACCCTACTTTTGTATAACACGATCAAATCAGATCGGTGGCATTAGATAACACATTTCCGATGTCACCGAAGTGGTCATAATCAAATTTGTGGCAACAAACGAAAGTGACAGGACATTTAACGTAAGAATTGGAAGGGAACAACGGAAGGGAACAACGGACGCGGTGATACTCGGTACGGATATAGGAGTCAATTGGTCAATTTTAATGGGAAGCGTTCCATGAGGATGTGGAAATATAAACACACACACACATACACATAGGACCATTCAAATTGTGTTATTTAACAGCGCCGTCGACACGAGCAGGGCTAAGTGGACGTGGGCGGACGGCTGGTGGCGGCATTGACGAAACAATTTGACCGAATAAACTCTTTATGCACCCGTCGTATGCCACTTAAAAATACTCATTCATACAGATTTATTCATTGTATTAACATTTAAAAAGTTTAACCGTTAATATGCCAAACTGTAAAACTTAAATTTATATTACGATTAGTTGCGTCCTTGACTATATCCATGAACAAGTGTAAAGTCAAAAATATATATAAGTGTATATATTTGTAGATACATATACAGGCACGTGTGTGTGTGTGTGTGTGTTTATGTTTGTGTCTATAAATAGAAACATTTTACATTTTTTTAAAATATCTATCTATCTATTATATCTATCTAGCAATCTAACGAGCTTTCTCTTTCTCACAATCAACAGTAGTACCGAACAAAAGCAACGTTTGTAAAATGTATTGGCACCACTGGCGAAGCGTAACAAACAAATAAATAACATAAGCTCAGAACGGATACAAGGTTGCAGGGCGCGAGGTCTAAATTGCGGTAGGCGAACGCAGTGTGGCAAGCTTACTCCGGTGCTGGCGGTGATGAAACTTGAAAATTAAATATACTTAATTAGACCTCTTTTGTAAATGAAAAATCATTCAACCCCACTATGAAGCATACAAATGTATGTCTGTAGTGAATATCAATTGAAAACAATACAACTGCCTGGGGAGAAAATAATATAGAAAACCCAAAGTATTTCGAACGTTGATTGTAAACGTTTTTTCTGAAAAATCTTGGATGCATTTATATTAAGTGTAAAATAGGGAAAGCCTAAACCTTCCGTCCAACAGAAGCGTCTAGGATAATTTAGTCGCTAAACAGAACGTGTTGCAAACCCATTTTTTCAACATACAGAGAAATATTTCCTTAAACAACGTGTTCAATAATGATCTCAGTAAAAATCTCCTATTCAAAAGCTTCCAAGTCAATAAGCTGGGACTCCCAGCGATTTCGTATCGAAACAATCTGCCGACCAGTTCGAAACTTTCCCGATATATTGGAGTAGTAGTCCAATGTGAGGCATACAGAGACGACACAAGATCATTTCAAAATGTGCCTTCAATAATAATTCCCATACTGTTTCCATATCGTATCGAACGTGGGCGACGCCGTCGAAAGACGACTGACGACAGCGGCGATGACGTCACAGACGCAATATTAAGCCACGGATGGTGTTTTGTGAGGCTCGAATAAAAACACCATAATATTACGATATTAGTTACTCAACAATATGCTAATGAGACGTCGATATTTCTTTTAAATGTGATATTACAGTTAGCATATTATCGACTCATGTCCTTCTGAAAGGTTCGAATACAAATTGAGAATTAAATTATTACAACATTACCTACTCAAACGGCACATATGTATGTGATAATATACTTTAAAACCAATTTTTACGCGCATTACTTTATTACTCAATAGCTTGTCGTAAAGAAAGAGGTTAAAAAGATCAGGTAGTGACCATTTTTATCAGAATAGTTGTTTCCCAACCCGTGGCTAGAATCTGTAGCGGCAACTGCAATACATTGATAAATTTCCATTTTTTATTAATTAGTTATTCCCCTTTCGGGCGGAAACCTTGATCACTCTCATCAAACAATCTTTCATCCCTTTTTTCACCCTTTAGGGGTTGATTTTAAAAGTGCTCTATGGAGCCCGTCACGGGTTAAAAGCTATTTATCTCCATGCAAAATTTCATCAAAGTCGGTTCAACGGCTTATAAATCAAAACGTTACTCCGTACAATATTGGATTGGAATGTTCCAGAAGGGGATTCATTGTTGGGCCAAATGAAGACGAGGATAAGGATTTAGCACTACATAGCATACGACATAGTACGAACGTGTATCTACTAATTGAGTTATTCAGTACGATCACACTACGCTATGCTGTAATACTACCGTTGATTGAATGTTATTACAATTTTAAAATCTCCACACTGTTAAGTATGGGAAATTGTAAAGTACCCTCCGCTCTGAAGTTGCAATACTGAACTTGCACAAACAGGGACATTATCGACAATCTTGATACTTCCCACCGCCGCGCATCGGTACACTAAGCGACATTTAACGACTGCTTCATCTCTGCGCCGGCTAATGATGATTGTTATCGAGTTGACGGCGCTATTCTTCATTAGGTTTTAATGAGTGCAAGTGACAAGTTTCATTCACATTCAAATGTCAAGTTGCAAAATATATTTTTTAAACGTACATTGCGTATATTGTTGGCTGCTGGAAATCTTTAAAGTATGTAAAAGAAGCAACGGTTATGTTTCATTATAAACGTTCCGTTCGTAAGGCGTTCGTAGTTGTATGTGCGAATTATAATTAAATTTTATTATAACACCTACAATTTTTTTTAAATCATCGAGTCGCCGCCTATATGTGCAAACGTTTCAAGCGGAGCGATAAATATTTTAACTTAATGCAGAGAAGGTTGCTTAAATGTACGAAACGACCGCAATGAAGCCAAATTGAATAAGCCCCGGCACAAGCGCTGGCCGCTGCGCGATCCCCGAGCACGACCGTCGCTCGAGACGCCGGCATGCGACGTAATTGGCCTTACCCGACATGAGATTTTAATACAGATGCCAACGACATTCTTCGTGTTTTTGGTATGTTAGCGCGCGCAACAATTTTTGAGGAAAGTACCTACTGCAGTTTCTTGCGGTCGATAATAATAATTATAATAATATAACACTCGTTGATTTCAATGTTGAAGATAACGTTTTACAGAAAATAACAGCATAAAGTATATTAAGGCGATAATAATTCATTCAAGCATGTACATATGTCTTTTCGTGCAGTTTAAATCGAAAGATGATTTCAACGTAGATAGATGAAGCAATAAATGTAAATCGCACAAAAGAGCAAGTGGGTGGCAAGTAGGTCTTACTCACTATTATTATATATTATAAAGATACCATCATATCGTCAAATTATCCATTTATAATTACATTGAATATCGTACCTCAACACCCATTTTCCGATAGGATGATGTAATCCTACGATGTCCCGAGATAATCCATTGATTAATTCATTCGCGTGTTGCAAAGGCGTCTACGGTCTGCAGTCATCTAGTGATAGGTTCGCTGGCACGGGGCACTCGCTATCGAACGGCGTGGGTGCAACCGCATACAATGCATCTCTGCGGTATTGCATAACACTGCGTCGGGCCGGGCCAATTACGTGAGATGCCAACGTCCCTTGTACGCTCGGCGGCGCGCGGCCCGAAAAGGTTAAATCTTCTACATACCACATATGCTGCGGAGAGCTGTTAGTAGGGTTTACCATTCTTTTGTTGTCATGTATTATAGTATATTATTAATGTCGGATAATAATCAACGTTGTAAATCATAAATCAATAAATATGACTAACATTTCCACACATACGCTTTGTTATGGTAAACCGACGGCTGATTAACTACATATGTATATACATACAAAATATTTTAACTTTGGACGAAACAAACACTGGTGCTCAACTGACAAATATTAGTCCCGGGCTGTAATCGAATTCACGACCTCCGGTGCATTATTCAAGTTCACTAGCCACTGCATCAACGGACCAATCGGGAATGTCGGAAAAGGACAAACAAATAAGTTACAAGTTTAACAGAGCGTGAAGTTAGCTAGATAACTTTACACTCTCATTCATATAGTTACGAAATGTTATGAGTGGGCGCTGATAATGTCGTCGCAAGGACACACGCGAGTTAACAACTCTATATTTGAATGTTTATACGAACGCTTAGTGATGGTAAAACGAATTCAACGGGAAGTGTGTTGAAGACTAAATTACTATTTCTTTAACTAATATTTCAATATGTTCTCATGTAAGTGAATTAGAACTTTTTAAGAATAAATTCATTTAACCTAAGCGTATTATCAGTGGCGTATGTATATATATACCTACATATATAATACACAGTACATATATTCATAATATATAATGCATATAGTTGTTTATTATTTAAAAGAGCCCTGGGAGTTTTCTTTCGCCGGCTTTTTTCTCCCGGACTGCTATAGCCCGAAGGGCGCACAAAGCAGAGGTATGATTACCAAAATATGACGTTCATTAAGTGTATGTGCGGTACCTGACAATGAATAGAAGAATTTGAATTTGATTTTGAATATAAATACATCAAAAAGCTAATAAAGACCCGACATCAAATGTTTCTCATGCTCCATTTACAAGCTGGGCAACGATCTGCTCCCAGAATGAGCTGGCCTAATGGCCTACGTCTGCTGGCCTAATGCGATTTCGCAATACACCTAATTTATCTAAGATGAATGATTTATTTATTTATTTATTCTTTATGATACCATAATGTCGAGGTACAAAAGGCGGACTTAATGCTACAAGCATTCTCTGCCAGTCAACCTTTAGGCGGAGCAGATAGCAACGATTGCGGTATTAGAGAAACACGTAGAAGTGATTCATAAAAAAAGTGAAAATAAGAAAATATATATATATATATATATATAAGAAATTAAAAATGGTTATACATAAGAAAATACTCATAGTAAATAATGGGCTAAGATCAAAATAAGTGATATAATTGTATATTGATTAACTTAAGTAATTCATATGGTTGTTACTTCACATAATTGCAAAATAAATAAAAATGTCAAATGCATAATGTTCTAGCAGTCCATGGTTACTTGTAAAATAATTATAAAATCTAATATCTACCCTCCACTTCCACATGCGGCACACATTTAGAAACTAAGAGGTTTTAGTGTAAAAACTATCCTGTATGCACAATCAGTAATAAGGTCACCATAAAACATATTGTAGGAATCTGGTTGATTTAATTTTTCCGTTATGCCTGAATAACAACTTTTCAAAAAAAAATTTTCATAAACATTCTTTTCAAAAACAAAATTTATAAAACATTTTTTTGTTGTCATAGCTAGCATAGATTTTACCTCGTTAATATTTTATTACTGGTAGGTAGGTATATAATGCCGCACCTGACGTCGGCCTGCGCGCAATACCGCAGGGATGTTCCAGACGCGGTTAAACTCATTACAACGAATTAGCTGTTAATATGAAACAGTGATTTTACATTTACTTTATGCAATCCTTATTTACAATAATGATATATAAGCGAAATTAATTCTGACTACCACTCTATTTGTTTGTCTGTCATGTTGTTTAGAACGGAACAGCTGATGCAATTTCGTCGAAATTAAATACGGCGACATCCTGAACTTGGAGAACCAACGTACTCAAGTATATAATTTTTTTTAAAACATGCCATAGAATTCGACGAAGCCACAGAAACTGCAGGTAGTAACTGTTTCTTATACTATAACTCCAATAATATCTCCTCCCTTCATTGCTACAAGAAAGATACGCTATTGACACTCTTAAAATAAATACGTAATATGCAAGAGATCTTGTTCTAAATTTGTTTAGGCTCAAGTTATTTCTTCGCAGCGACAAACCCAGGCGCAGAGGTCCCGTCGCGTGCCGAACACATTACACAACGCATAGGTACTAGTGCTGTGGCACTAGATTGACTGATTGTTGTCGATAGAATTTATCATCGACAGTAATATTTAACCTCTCTCATTCTCAAATCATCGCCGCTTCTTTATATATCAATGAAATATATAAAACAAATTAAATATTCTAATGTAATTAATGTAAAATTCATTTCAAAATTCATTCAATTTAATACGTAGCGGTGAACAACGTTGTAAGTTAAATAAAAAAGTTAATAAATTGGATGGACTTTTCTGAGATGTAACAACTGACGCCAACAATATGGAAAAGTACTTAAATGTTTTGTATATTGGATGTTCACAGGAGTCTGTCTCGTTGTGTTTCGCCTTGGCAATTATGGCACCAGTTTGCACAAAACCATAAGAGTTCATAAAATAAGTGACAATATAATTCATGTATTGTCTCGGACATATGTTAAAAACAATTCGCTGCACGTAGGTACATTAAGTATTCCGGTTGCAAGTTTGCTACTTTTAGAAAGTGAGCAAGGTATTTAAAACGTAATTATAAAGTATTTAAAACAAAATTAACTTACGGCAAATTGACAAAAGCTGCAGGAAAATTCCTTTTACCTATGCATCTAGACCTTTAAAGCAACCATTTTTCATAGTAGACCTTCCCTAGTGTAGAATAAAACGGTTTAAACATGTTAAAGAGAATCAATTACGCGTCCTAGCGTTACACTGCATATTGACATTGTATGCATAATACGCATCTTCTACGTACTTGATCTGAAATCAAATTAAGGCTTGCCATCGGAAAAACAAAGCAATCAAGACTCAATGATTTGTAAAATATATACATATATATAATATACACATATCAAAATTATAAGTTATCAAAAAAAATCGATGTCGGCATCGACATCCCGAAATCACTAGTGAGAGGTATATCTTAATCTACGCAGAATATCAATGAATGGCCACTCCACGAGGACGTATGGTAATTGACAGCGCGCTGTTTATGGCAGATAAAAGACGTTATGAAATAAAAAAAAATAAAAACTCGATTAAGAAACCGACATTTTTTGGAATTGTTTTATTTATGTTACTTCTTTTTTTTCTCTGTCTCTTTCGATTTCATGTGTTTCGCAACGAATGTAAAATGCATGTTTTACGCCGTGCCATTGTGTATTGAGTCATTGGGCGGATTGAAAGCGTCGATCCGGTCGTACGAGCCTTTGGCGAAATTATAATGCAATTTTGTTGCGCTAGAAGCGAAACGACTTAAGTGCCATTTCCTGTTATGCATTCATTGTGAGCGATCAATCGATCTACATTATGTACCTGAGATTTTTTTGATTTTTGTGTTCTACACCAATTAACTAGTGGGAATATGAACGCCAAAAAGTATATTATGTTATTTAAAAGGGATATTTGTTTGAAAGGTTTCCAATTATTATGCTCTTTTTACATTCACAAGTCAAATTATCACCAAGAAAAAAATTGTGCTAATTAAAATTTTCACAAAATCGTTTATCAGGCGCATTGAATCTATGTAATATATATAATATCCCCCCTATATATGTATATTTTATGCAATAATAAAAACGAAAACCACTAACAAAGAACATAATTGGGCATTTTCATTGCGATGATAAATATATAAAATTAAGCTACGAACGCTTATTAAATAGAAGCAAATGAGTGACCATTTTAATAATAACAAAATAATAATTATAATAACACAGGCGGAGAACGGAGATAATTGGATCCGTCAAGTCCATCTCAAGGCGGCCCCGCTCGCCGCGACCACCCCCTTGCGGGCCAAATTGTGCTCAATCGAATCCGTGCACACAAAGTGACCGGGGACGACCGCGGCCCGCGGCAGTGCACCGATGTGGCTTCATTGAATAACCCTCCGACAACACTCAAACACTAACTTGATATATAAAAAGCGATATGATATATACATATATATTTCCAATACTCATTCTGAAATATAACTCAAGTGTATCGTTTACATAAGCATATTGCTAAATGGTATCTTGGCTGTTTTATGTCGGATCCAAGCCCTTCATCATTCATATATATATA
>DVPR01001083.1:0-11675 GCA_018239345.1 Oxynetra stangelandi | reverse complement strand
TATCAATGACGTAATTACGAGACAATGTATTCACTAAATTTGTTTGTACTCGCTAATGTCATATTAGTTCGGCTAATGTTTATACATGTAGTTTATATGTAAAATTATTTGTTTAGATCATAGATTATCATCATTGCATTATGGTTCAAGGTAGATATTATTATAAGATGTTGGCATTCAACATACTGGATTCCTCTCGCGACTTGAGAAATTTATAAATTTACATAATGAGTATTATCGTTTGGTATGCGGAACATCTCAATATATTCGAAATCAATTTGTTGTTGGATATGTGTAAATATTAATTGGTATAATTCGCTTAAATAAATAAAAGTCTCAATAAATTCAAAGTATATAGTAATGATTGTTTGGTTTTATCTCATCACAATCTGATAATCTGGAATATTCTCGAATGTTCCAGTTGTATCATATTATAGTTTCTTCCCATGCCCTCGGAAAGCCATTAACATTTGTCAACATAAGTAATTTGAAGACCAGCAATCGAATTACGTTACCTAATATATCACATTTACTATACAGTCTATAAACCAATGAACTAAAATTGGAATAGTTTAATAGACATACATTTTTACTAGGTGGGCCGCTACATCGTAGGTACATACGATATATGTGCTCGATTGTCATAATGATTTGCCAGACAATAATGAGCTATTAATATTTTTTGTTTTATGTTAATATCACCAAAGAGCCATAGCGAACAAACCAGACGTATCAAATGGAATGTCAAATCGCAAGCCCGCGCCGTTTATATTGTGATGTTTGTTCTACAATACTTATTGTCTTAGACGATGGCCTTGTGCCTAATCACTTTACACGTACTGATCGGGTATTGAATGAGCTTTACGTGTTTATCTCGTGTTACATTGTATTACGTGCGGCCCGGCCGGTGCAGTGGTCGCCCGAGACCGCTGAGCTGGGTCGAGAGTTCTATTCCCACCCAGGACCGAAAATAGTGTAATAAACACAAACATTTGTTATTTGGCTCGGTGTAAAAATAGCTATTTAAGTATTATATGTTTAAATGTATATGTATAGATTATCGGCCGTCAGATTACCATTGCACAGACACTGTCTAAGTGCCTAGTTTAGGATGGTAGGAGATGTCCTACTGTATCTATATATAAGTTTAATTATTATTCAATATATCATTAGTTTTTAAATCAAGTTATATAAGTGATTATTATAAACATAAAAGGGATTGAATTATACGTTTCATTTAGGATATATTTATTATTTTGGTGGTCTGTGTATTTTAAAATTCAAATAACATTTATAGCTAACTACATAAATCTGAGTAAACACTTTAATTTCATCATGTAAACTCTATATGACAGGTCGATGTCAGAATTACTTTTATAAAACATGAACAGTCATGGCATGGGAGAAAGTACACTAAGAAATTTATAAAGAAGGAGTTATATTCTAGAATTAATATAAGTTCAGTTATATATATAAGGAAATTATATAATCTTTATTATTTGATTTATATGTAAACTATACAAACTATTGAATAAATAATTACAATTATACATACTGCTTTCGATGCAGACAGTTTAAGTAAACAGGTTTTAATTCAACTAGTTCTAAGGACGGTGTACAACAATTATTGTTCTCTGTCTTTTTGCACTTCACAATTCATTCATGAGCAACAAACACAGCATTAAATCTGTGATGTAGCTATCTCTTTTGCGTCTTCAGTGAAAGGAGCTTTGTATCGAGCGTACGACATACCTATGTATTTACCTAGGTGTGACATCATTCTCACTCGCTCTATTAACACACAAAGCATCCAAAATGTGTTGCTCTAAATTTGTGATATGTAAAAATAAAATGTATGTACCGGAGTAAAATGTTTGTTATTGTTGTATAACCTAAAAATATTATAGCTCAATACCTTACTGAGGTAAAAAATACAATTATTATTATGTGCAAATTATTATTTGCAAATGCTTGCGACTAATGGTTGAAGTTAAGTATTAGAATTGCTAATACTCGGTGCGTAGGTTCTCAAATTCTACGCCGCCATTTTGAATACCTGCGTGACGTCACGCGGCTGGGCGCGGGCGAGTCGGCGGCCGCGCACCTCCGCAACTGACATTCAAGCCACAGTCGCATTCGAAGGAGGCACCGCCTCGGAACATTCATAATGCAGTTTCGTCGCGTATTCTTTCGCATATATCCTAAGATATATTAAACATTCAAACAGTAAGCACCTCTCTGCTCTTTCGTTTTGTTACAAGAACAGTTGAGTTGCGCGTTTGCTGTCTAGGAAATTCTATTACAAGGTGCTAATATAGACCGAGTGGTGTAGTGAGTGTTCTCTAAAAGTGTTATTGTTGTGATTTCTTTTCATCATACGTCAGTACAGTGCTCCAGATAGTCGCCACCAGGGGAGTGTTTCCGCATCTCGAAGGCCTAGTCGTCCCCAATAAGTGAGTTGATTTGCATGTGTTGAGCCCTCGCATCCGTCTGTATTCATCCAAGTTGTGTGTGGGCGCGACACGTCATAACCTATGCTATAATTCATTTTGGAACGTCCTACTAATTGCAGAATATGTGTATGCGATATATAAAAAGCGTGCAAATATAATCAAACACTATGACTACTTAATATCGAGAATAAGTCTCTGTATGTGTGTCTATTTCATAGATGCAATGGAGCTAAATGCATTATATTAACGATTTATGTTTGCACATTCGCACTTCTGTACAATTATGTAAATAGTTGACGTTATACGTAACAAGGAATACTAAATAAGCAAAGTTGATATTTGAAATGCACACGTGACGCTCTATTGATCACTGTATTGATATTTTATGCGATATCTTTAATTTGTTGCTACAATTATTGCAATAAATATATGTATTTTAACGTATAATATACTTGAGTACCTATATACCGGCGGTTAAGCGGCCATCACGGTGAATTGTTCGTTAATGTCACAACGGGTAAATGCAAGTGGAACTAAAAAAATAATGGGGTAACAGAGACGGACATCCTGAACCTCTTCCAATATTACGCTTCACCGCGTGCAAACAAAGCGTAAATGTGCGTTGAACTCTTTTGTAGGGACCGCTTCTCGTGCACGTCCTGTTTCGTATTTTTTTTGTCAACCAAAATATAATTATAAACATTTAGCATTGAATATATTTGCCATGAACAGGCAAATGTAAATTTATTTGTAATCGATATCATTAAAATGTACATATTCTGGTAGCGTCAAGAACAAAAATAGCGTGACATTTTTACTAAAAGTGATTACGATTCTATAATTCTTTAAGCTAGTCCTGCATTATTTCCTGTAATTTATCTAACGTCCATTCGTTTTTTATCATGGCTGTTGTCCAGTAGATCTCACGACGGAACATTGCGTGACCGGTGAAGTCTATCGAGCGAGAAGTGGTGTTATTTACCTAGTTTGTAACGTAAATGGCTTCTCGTCTCGCAGTTATTAGATTGAACACAAAAAGTACACGTTTCTGAATTACTAAATAATTGTATACGGCAGATGGAATAATACGATGGTATATGTTTATACCCCAAATTTATTCAATGTTTAGGAATGTTCATAATGTGTTATTTTTCATCGCAAAGTTGAAAGATTTGTGATACTACATAGCCGGTTGACGGTGATGTTGCTTATTTGTGAATCGAAATACCTTTCCTATATTAGCACACGTATCTGGTTTTATAGAGATATGTGTATTTCTTCAATATTTAACATAAATTTTTATAAAAGAAAAAAAAGATATAAAATAAATATGTATAAATACCGGCTCGTGATAAACTGTGACCTTTAATCTTCGCGAGGGGAACAGTCAACAGATGATCAAATAATGTTGCCATTTCACTATTTTTTATCGAGGTCGATGATGTAACAGCGAAAGTGTTGATTATAGTTTGTAATTATGTTCACGTTGCATAAATACCTTATACATTTTTTAGATAGATAAAAAAACAAGAAATATTTCCGGCAACGAAAACAATATGTATGTATGAAATAAATCACGTTCCACTATTTATTCATTGAAACTATTTCGCAATTTTTTTATTCATAGATACATTAATCGTACTTCGTAAAATAATAGTAATAAAATAAATAAATCGTAAATAATAAAGTTTAACCGCATTTCATTGTTTTATTTTTTTCATTGTTTTATATTGCATTGAATTTTTAATGCTGCCATTATTATTTTTATCCGAGCCAAGTTATATTGGAGCAAATTATTGTGTCGACCGAAACCAAAGTTAATTTGTCGTTCTATTGTATTCCCGGCTTGATTGCTTCCCCGATTTGGGGATTGGAACGATTCGTTATGGTCTGGGTTTGGATGTTTACGTAATTTGTTCAGTGTATGGGTGCGTGTTCGTGTATGTATGTACATGCATATGTGTGTAATCCAAGTCAGCCACAATACTTGGAATATTTCAAGTTTTTACTAAAAAGCTTGATTTATTTATTAATCTATCCATATATGTATGTGTGATATTCGTAGGCATTGATTATTAAATTATCATTATATTAAAATTATATTATTCGAGCGTTTTGTGCATTAAAAGTTATGCCAATAAGCTTTCTCGAATTTATATTTAAATTTTAGCGTGGTGGTATTTTCGATTTTTGTAAAATGGTGAAATCAGTATTTGTGAAGAATGCATATCATTTACTTGCATAAAATAAATATTCAGACATATTATGTTGAAACTATCTCTTTTCTCTTACATAAAGCTGCGAAATTGAACCGGGCAATACTAGATACGTTAATACTAATTGAGTGATAAAATATAGCGTTTTTGTTTATTATTACTTTATTAAAATAAATGGGTTGTTACTTATAAATGGATATCAGATCAGGAATAATCCTTATATGGGTCATACGAGTAGACAGGAAAGTCTACATTTTGAAGGTCGGTTACAATTGTCCATGGACGGCACATGTGGCTACTGCATGTCCGTTTGCAACGCTCTTAATATAAAAAAAACTTTTCAAAACAAACAGGATGTGTAATCTAAATAAACCGTTACAATGAGGAGCATATACACTTGCATCACGTTGCATTTTACTGTATATTGGTATAATAAAGTAGGTAATCACTAACACAAATTTACACATTAAGCGACGTGCAATATGTTACTTTGATAACTTACTGAACTCACTCTTATATAAACATCATGTTAAATGAGTGATTAACGGTAAAGTATGCGTATGAGCGGCAATGATATCTTAATTTCAAGTTTATATTCATCTAACACCACATCTTGTTACTTAACGCAAGACGTAAATGTATATCTATTGATCATGAATGCAAATTAACTACTGTTAATCTATAAAGAAAAGCAATCACGCATCGATATATGCATTTAAAGCGATACATAAATCGAAACGGATGTCCTATTGATTTGAAAATCATAGTTACTTCTTTAGAAATGTAGATGTTCATTATGAAAGGTTTACGGGCAATTTCCATCCAGAACATATCCTATTCAGATCCAGTATTTCTCACGTACAATGTCTCAAAATTAGAAATAAGAAGATCTGTATACGACGAGCTTACAGTTTGAAATTCTAGAAGTTTCTAGAACCACTGCTATTTGAAACCAATCTTGGGTTATAAAAATTTAATATAACCTAAAAATAGTATTTCACTCGCTAAAAACCGTGAAGCACAGCTAGAATGTATATAAGTGTGTTTATTATAACAAGTTAAGCTCGTACCGAAATGCATGACTGTCGCATATCTCACGAGTATGCTGTTACGTGCAACGGGGATATCATATTTCGGATGGCAGTGACTTGGTGCTTTGTATCATATTCATAACTCTGCGTTACAATAAAAACATGTTTTTTAAAATAACACGTGATGGATGAAATTCGATATGGAAGTTGAAGGACAGAATACTTGTACCATTGGAAAAAAAGACGAGTTAGTTCTAATACGTTTTTACAATGTAACCGCTTAAAATATTGAATATGTAATGAAAAGTTGTTTTCAGTTCTTACACGAACGGAATCGAAACTAGTTGAATATAAACCTGTATTAAAATATTTTTAAATATTATTTTATGTACCTATAAAACCGTTATAGTAAAGGCTAGGCGGGTGACATTTGAAAAAAGAATAAAAACTGACATTTAATAGCAACTCATTATTGTCACCTGTTTGGCCGGGTTAGGGCATTTGTTTAAAAATCACGATTATAATATTTAATATTAACTATCTAATCACAATAACAGTTATAATTGTTAAATCATTTGTAACATAGAAATCTGAGGTATTCTAGAAGTAGGAATAGCTTAAAATTTCGTGACTATTACGTTTTACTTATATTTATATGGTATGGTATATAGTATATGGCTAAGTACTTCACAATGAACTAAAAAAAATTAAACCATCTTAGAACTAAGTTTCAAATATATAATTATACGTTTACAAAGAGTACTATATTTGTTAATATTACCAATAACGTATACTGATGATTAATTAACTTATTTTATAATTGACTCAAATAATAGCAAAGTTTATAGTTTTTTTTGTTAATATGAAATGTTCTTTAAGTACTATAAATGTTCGGTGTATGCAGAGAAAGGTCTCGTGTGCGACTCTTCCAAAACGGCTCTTTTCTGCGTTTCTAAGTAAAAATGTCTTGCATAAGCTAATACTTGTTATGTACATACTAAACTAGGCGGTACATAAAAGTCAGCCGAAGTCCAAGTAAGTTAGTAAGAACTGGTTAAAAACTGCATTGCATCAGCTTTCGAAACACCTCGCAAAACAAGTTTTTAAACTACCATTTATTCCCGCCATTAAGCAGACTCAATTACGCTCAACTTAAAAGTCAATTATCATATTTTTGCGTCCAGACTTAACATTAAATAATACATCTACGACTGGATTAAATTTTTGTATATCTACTAAAAGATTATTATTGCGTACCTAACAAACTGATACTAGCGTTAAAAGACATCAAATAAATAAGTATTTTGTTAAATTTACAGTATACAAATAGAGAAAACGTTTGAATTACACGCAATTCTTTATTTTCGATGTGTGCCCGACTTTGGAAATATAACCAGTGCGCAGTAAACTATCACGGTGCCGTAGAGCCAAATGGTTCGTAAATAGAAGAGAATATTATTGCCCTAACACGTAGATATTTTTTTCGTTCTATACAAACCAATGGAAACTTAAAAGTTCAAAGCGATTTCGACTATACGAACGAATATTCGAATATACAATTTACTTACGACCACCCTTTATAGTGGAACTCAACAACGCTTGTATGTACATACAATCTTGAAACTTAAATACCAAGTATATTGAGTGCGAAGTAAATAAGGTTATTTGTAACAAAAGTTACGAATATATTTATTATTTTTCAAAGTATTCTCTATTATATTTCAATCATATTTGCAACCGCGCTAACCTTTTTTCAAAATATGAAATCCACTAATCCCGAGGCATGTTGTTACCATGCTGGTTGATCGTCAGCACTGTCTCTTTTGGTTCCGCGACGAATGAGATTTGTCACATCATATCTTTTATTTTGGAAGCAAGATGTTGCATGAAACAAGATCCGGGTTCCGTTTACAGTGTGCTACGAGTCATAACTTTTTAGTATACAAACCGCATTAAGTTTTCATAGCGATGTGAGCACTGTCGTGCTACAAGAGGATGCAAAGGTAAATCTGACACTAGACAGACAAACCGCTGTGTAATACTCATCACTTACTATCCTTCATTCCTTTTCTTGTATCTACAATTGATATTACTTTGGTTGGAAAAAGAAACCCGATAAATATTTTCCCATCTCTTTTCCGCGTAACAACTGCTATTACTTTCGATAGTACATTAACCGGACTAATGTTTGTAAATTTTGCCGATTTTTTCAAGGCTGATTCTTATACCGGGTGTAATCCATCCGGTATCCGGCAATACATCCGGTATATATCCTTGAACCTCTTTGAAATTCATCATAGCTCGATGATATTTAATGAGTGTCTCAGCAGCCATATTTTCCTCCGCGACAATAGTCGCCGGACGATTTTCACTGCTCTTAGCACAGATAAACGTAACCACGACCAAATTAAGCGTCAGTTTGAAAATCAGTTTGAATGCGTGCACTGCAGTTTTGCCGACAAAAATAACTTTCAGAATCTTAACCAATCATCGTCTCTGTAAAAAAAAAATGCGTCTACAAAATATATATTAAAAATTATTTCTCGCCAAAACAGTTTGTGATAAAGAAATGAAGATTTACATATTTTAAAATATTATATTCAAAATTCACATAATCGAGTGGTGAGGAGTGCAAAACTTTCACTGTGGCTTATGCATCAGTAAACAGTCTCATCTAACGCTGACCGCAGCTGAACACATATTGCATAATAGGAAAAAATGCATCAACCATAATCATTGGAAACCCACTTCCTATGTCTCGTGGGAGTGTATAATAAATTCAGGAATAGTAATTTCCTCGTCGTCTATCCACTTCATTTATTTCCACTTAGTTACGTGATCGTAATCACCTTCACAATATTGTTCACACTCTCGCATTCCCGACTTCTGAATACGTTATATATTTCTGTTGTTCTGTATTTTAATCAATCTATTTACATTGAATTAACATAACTAACTAATGTAGTGAAAAATTTGCAAAAACGTACAAATACTAACGAATACATTTCGTTAATTAAGCTTAGGATCTCCAGACTTACTTTGGCGCGCTTCTTGCGTGTATTACATACATAGCTCGCTTAGATCGATGTAAATTCCAAGCACTTTTACGTCTGTATAATATTCAAATGCTGGCCGCTATTATAAATACGGTGATATAGATGGCTTTTATAAGAATACCTAAGTGATTTTTGTAGAGAATAAAAGCGCTGATAATTATTTGATTGTTGTTAATTTTCAGAGGTTTCCATTTCGATTTTGATTCGAAAGGCGTACATAACAATTGGCAAAATTCAACCGTAGTTATTCGGTTCCGCCGACGGAGTGCCCTAAAGGTAAATGAAAGCCGTGCGACAGTATCGAATGTATGTGTCGATTACATTTAGAAATTGTACGCGCCAACTCATATATATAATATATGTCTTATTTTGATAAACTGAAGGCTCAAAGTGAATGTCAAATAGTATTTGCAGAATTAAGAAATACGAAAATCTGTGTTGTGTTTAAAAAAAAGTTAACCTCATCTGATCATTAAGTCAAGTTCCAATATCAATTAACACAGTTTTTTCAATTATTCCGGTAGACATTTTTCTGTTGTTAATAAAAAGGTCATATTAGCCAAATAAATGAAGAAAGTTGTCATTATAATCTATGATAATCGAAATCATATACTTTTTTGAATTACTTTTTAAAGCTTCAAATTTTAAAATGTTCACTAGGTAGAAGGAATATATTTTTTTAGCAAACTGTATTTTATGGTCCGACCACCACCTATTCAAATGTACACTTCAAAAACTAAATTGGGCACAAATAAAAGAAAAAGGCTGAGACATTCGATTTCTCTGAGGGAATGACCTAAGGCTGAATGAAGGCCGCCCAATCCAGTCACGTTCTGTGGACAGTAAAGTTCGTAGACTCACATTCACTAGATGTACAAACTAACCTACATACCTACTGTAATCGTTTAAGAGCCGTCCATTTGAAAGTATAAGTTTTAAGGAAAATGTTACTTTTACATTTGTGATTATATTATTTGCGAACTTTTATAAGCTTTTATAAGCTTATTTCTCTTGGGATCTAAATGAACCAAATATGTATAAACCAAAGCTACAAAGGGCCACAGTGACATTTCCAAAATGGGTGCTTTATTAAAGTAGTAATCTAAATTAGGTCTGTGCTAATCTATAATAACGTTCCTCAAACCCATGTGTTGTTGCCTAAATACAAATTAAAAATTGTAATGAATGATACGAGACTTTACAAGGATAAGCCTTTGTCAAGCTTATGTACTCGTTGTTTTTATGTTTTGCGTCCAACAAAAGGGAACTATGAGTAGGTGAGAGTTGTCCGTGTTTATCACGCGCTACCAGCTGTTTCACGGTTATTCATTTACCTGCCAGTTACACTCTTAACAAATTTTCTAATATAAAGATTAACATTTTTACGTACACGATGGGAAAGAAGGACGGGGGTGGGGGGGAAGTACGTAAACCCGTTTAAAAGAAAGTGATTGAAAATAAAATAAAAATAATATTTTTTTCTATTAACACAATGATTTGTAATAAACGGATATTCTATGATTTCGACAGACCTGTTTTAAGTGGATAAACTTTAACGTTTTATATCTCTATGGTAATGAAATCTTTATAATAGAACATTATGGTGATTGCGTGTTGCTGACTAATAAGCCGGTATTAACATATATGTAACTATGGAGCTGATAAGGCGTGCAGAACCGTTGCGTGGGTCGTAAGGAGGTCACCGGGCGGACGTAGACGACCAGTGTTTAGGTGTAAGGCACCGTTCAATCGTACGCGTAGCGGGCGACTAGCGAATTGAGGAATATGTTCAAAGCTTCCCTATTTCGGTTTCTGTTGCAGCATTGCACTTTTTACTGGTAGCAGGTAGAGCTAACTTCATAACCGCGATTAGACGCAGATGACAATTGCATCAGACGATGCTAAGTATATATTCGACATTATCGCCCTCCCTTGGCAAACTATGGCAGAAACGTGAAAAATAATAATAAAATTGATTGTATAATATTTTATTCATTATAAGGAACATAATTTTCACATAAACATTACATTTATAATATAAAAAGAGTATTTACATACATATGTATAATATTATATGGGTCGGGCTCTAGAAGATGGGGGAGTTAAGAGCCTCCGAAACCGGCGTGTACCTATGTATGAAGAGACTAATGAATGTAGGCGAAGCACGTCAGGTTTGCAAGGACAGAGATGTTTTTGGCACTCCGTGCTCTCTGCCTACCCCGCTGGGAACCTGGCGAGACGGTTATTTATTTATTTATTATTATTTTTTATTTAATATAATATATTTAAATATAAAATAAAAATAAAACTTTATAAAAAGAAAATTTCATCTAATTCTATATTTAATGTCATATTGTTTTGTCTCGTAAACAATATTACATGCCACGAAGTTTCCGTTCTAATATGGTTCGCATAAATATGCTAATAATACGTAGCAATTTTTTTAATTTGTGTTATCTCATGTAACAGCCTTTACTGATACAAAATTAAATGAACTAGTAATGTATTGTATGAAATATTTTAAAAAATATTTTCTATATTTTATTTACAATATCATACTTTATTCCATAAATTAGTCTATTTACGATTAACATTTATACAAACCGGTAAAGTAACACGCAAATGTAGATAAATACTAGCTAATAATCGAGAATAACAAAAAATTGAGTATAATCAAAAGATTATTACAAAAAAACGAATAAATCAATTGATTGTTTACATTAAATAAAATGTTTCATCCTGTAATTGAATGGAAATTAGATTAAAATTTTATAATTTAGCATTTGAAAGATTAAATATGGTCTTATTCATATAATTAAAATTTGATTCGTTACGGCTTATAGTAAAGGGTGGGCCTCGGAGTTTTGCGAATTTGAAAAATTCATAAAAAAGAAACAAAAGTAATATTAAAACCAATTT
>DVPR01001082.1:0-11681 GCA_018239345.1 Oxynetra stangelandi | reverse complement strand
AAATATTTCAATGCATAATAATAATAAATCCTTAATTTTTGACGATCTATTATATATCCAAACGTTAATTGAAATAGGATACATTCAGGAATTCTTCGATTTGCTTTTAAAATACAAAATTAAAACGCACTGCCCCAGACATAAAGAAGACTGGCAGTAACATATAAATATGAGAGCTATGACGGATGTATGTTTAAGGCTTGCTTTTTATATGTGAATATTATAAGATAACATATACATAAAAGGAGAACTGTCGTGGACGAAGCCGGTTCCTTTGGAGGTCGTGGAGTCCTCCAAAGAACACGGAAGCGGGCCACCAAGAGGATTTCAGGTCATTGACCCATCAAGAAAGAGAACATAATAAAACAACGTATAATAATAATAATAATGTTATTCTCTTTTGTGCTCAATCATCAATATCTCTAGAGCTTTTGTGCTACAAAAACTGTTCACGAGAAGAACAGAATTTCCTCTTATGAAAACTTTGTTGGCTTACATTAATCAAGTTGCGGTTAACTGCTATTAAATCGCGCCAGACTCCATTAAAGCATATTCCGTAAGTCGATAAATCACAGTGTGTTCCCTGTAAGCTGGCTACAGTGACATCGCTTACTTTCAAGAAGAGTGTTTATATTGGAATCTCTCGGTATATTTAAAATGAAAAATGTATGAATACCTAATAAAACTGCTGTACTTACTACTCGCAGTATTATGCTTGGGTACTTCAAACAAATACTCATAAGTGTTTAAACATACTCGTACTATTATGCCGGAAAGTACAATAATAAAAGCCTTTAGAATTTAATAATGTTTATAGAAAATTTTCTTTATTGCATGAAATTCGCTACATTCATTAAACCTTGACAAATTCATAGCATATTCAGAGCTGTTTGTAATTTTAGCACAGACGAATAGTACACACCGCCTAATTAAAATATACATTATTAAGTGTAAGTTATAAGAAAATTTTACAAATATCAATCGTAATCAAAGTAGCTCGAGCGTTGATCAAAAAACAGAAATTTTGCTTCTAAATAAAGGCACAAAAATAAGGTCGCAGGTTCATTATGGATTAAAATGGGTCGGCTTCACATGCCGTAGTAATAACACCAGACAAAGAAGACATATGCATTGTTACCGTTTAATGAAAAAAGCTTCATGTGACAGTAATTACGCCGCCCTTTTCCGTAAACCAGGGCACAGCAGCGCGCCCATTAGCTTTTAAAAAGTACGCAAAAAAGCCTCGTATAGGAAGCTTCGGTATCTGAAATAATACCCTCAACGTATTCATCTAAATTTAAGCTAGTCAAGTTATATTCCTAAAGATATATAACTTACAACATACAAATTATAATTTGTATCAACTTACTTTTATACCTACATATTTTACATAACAACATATGTATGCAAATTTAAGAAACACGTTTGAATATTTCCTTAGGTAAAATCAAGCTTAGCTTTTGTTATATTTCAACAAACAGCTTTTGTATTTGCAAAGCGAACATGTTATAAAAGTGTTGCTAAAGTTTTTTAATCCCGCGCGAGATGAAGGGTAACTCTCACTGCGGGGTGCGACCGAAAGTACCTATACAAGACGTTGCTCGCAAAATGTCGCGTTCAATTCATCACTCGCAATTTTTAGGTGTCAAGAGGCAAAGCGAAAAGTTTCTATTGTTAACAGTAAAGACCCTTATTGTATTGAAGCACTTTCATGCTCGGTTGGAACGTTAAATTTTCGAATACATTTACGAATAACGTTTTAAGCTCCACCCCTTTCGGCAAATAAAAATTTTCCTCAATTGAAATTTAGTCGATGTAATGAAAAGGTAAAGGACCAATAAGTAGCTCAATCAAATTGCATTATCGCTTAGAAGCACTCCCTAGTAGAGGGTAGACGCAATAAATTGAATTACGAGCCCGCAACCTCTGTCGCTCAGTAAAAAATCGCCTTTGAGCCGAGACCCGGTCTCCGTCCACATTCGAGTGAGATAATCAAAATTCCTTTTTTATTCTCTGATATAAGTAAGACGTTCTGTATTATTGAAAAAATTCCTTTGCAAATTCGATCGATTCATATATAATAAACAATTTTTTAAGCGATTCCATTTTTTAAATACCTTCTGAGCTTAGATTCGTTTCAAATAATTTAATATGAAAAACTGCTATTTTATTTAGTGTTATATCAAATTATTTCGTGTTAACATAAAAAAATTATTTTGTTTTACATAGTGTATAATTAAAAAGCCTATCATATTTCAACTACATCGTTATTAATCACATTTAATTTTACATAATTAACGCTTACAGTAAGTAACAAATCTTCAGCTGAAAGTTGTCTGTTCCCGTCGGATGTGGTCAGAGGGAGAATGCCGCATGGGGCGTATGCAATCACCGACTATTGTTACAAATACGGCATCCATCACTGTTTACTACATGTAGACAGTGACAAGTATATAATAGGATCATGGTGATCTTCTTTATATGCTTCGACGTCGTTCATACATAACATTACATAGTACAAAAATAAATAAATAAATAAATAACCATCACGCCAGGTCCCTAGCGGGGTAGGCAACATAATACAACTGTCAAATATTAATAACACATGAGTTGCCTGGTGTCAATACTTCATTTTGTCCCTGAATAGCGATTTTCCGCTTCTTCAGTTGATGAGTGATAATCCAGCTATTTAGAATATATATGGCTACTAGTGAAAAAGGTCCTGAGTTAAAATCCAGTCGCCCGTTTTTTTCTTTATAAAATTATGTAGGTTTAACCGATTTCATATCATTTGCTGTTACGGCGATGAGAAACATGGTGAGGAAACTGCTACAGATATCTTTATAATGTTGTCTAAGGCGTGCTCGCAAATTTTCTTTTCTATTCATTAATCAATAGAATTTAGCTGTCTTTTGGTTATAAATTGAACTGAAACAAATTAATTATATTTTTTTAATACATAAAATTCGTGCATGGTTTTCGAAAAATAAAACTTTTCAATAATTCTCTCCCCTATCGCACTTCCAAATATCGTGCTAAAGCTGATTAAGGCCCGAAGCGTATTCCACTATTTTACGAGATCGCTAGTCCTATTCAAAAATATTTAGCCGTAAATAATTAAGTGCGCAACTAATAAATATTCCAACTGGAGTGATTGCCTCGTGTTGCGGTGGAAGGGAAAGGCCGCATGGTGCGGTGTACGCAAACACTGACTAATAGTACTTATATGTAGGTACCGCATCACCTGGGTTCATTAGTGGGTACAAGAGGGTATAATCGTTACTTTGTCAGATTGATAACATCCTTGTGCAGATTTTCTGCCCTTATATAATCTGAATAAATAAAAGTTATCCGACAAGCCGCGTAATAATATATATATTTTTTACTTTGTATTTTTGTTGCTAAGAACATTTTAGATTTGCGCTTGTGACACATAAAATATCAAGTTGGCTGGCTTTTAAAGATTATCAAATAGTTTACTGGAATAAGCTATTTATATGTCTACGTTCCAGCAACTACTGCAGGAAACTGAAGTTATTTTATCTTGTCAAAAATAATTATCGCTTCGGGCGACTTTAATAGTATTTCCTGCGGCGGAAATTTTTAAATGTTTTAATAGCATTCTTATCCGTTTAAACTCGGCGAAGTACTGGGAACGAAAAATATTATTCACCTCCTCGAATCATTTCAAATCTCCCTAAGTCTTTATCTTCACACTCCATTTAACTATGGTTGAGCTGTCTAATTAAATCCCCTCGGGCTTAGCGACGCGTTGTGGACAATTTTTATCCGAAAATTCTGCAAGCAGTGTCGCATACAGAAACGAATAGTCACTCGTTATTTTTTTTTCTAACTTCTCAAATCGTATACAGCACGGGCTGGCTACAATAATCATGTTAAATATGTTTTAATCATGTATAATAATGTTTAATCAACGTTAAAAATATTATAACTCATCCTAAATAGTTGTCTATAACAATAAAAGCACAGTAAAAAATTATGGAATTTTGAAATAATAATTAAAAATTGAAATAAAATATGTATTAAATAAAGTACTATACATATATGCTCATAAAAATTCATAGACGATTTCAAGAGATTTGTTGAGGTTTTACAAGTTCTAACTAAAATTAACCACATTAAATCCACATCACTTTGCGGGCTGTCTAGATCACCCTATTATAGTTAAACTGCCTCCTGAGGCTACAATTATCTTACCCCTCGCAAAGGAAAGCACTAATTATTTTAGCCCTTCTTGTAATTACTTTGACCCTTTTCCTTTCTCCAGCACCGGAACACACTGGGGTACTCGGTGTATATTTAGCAGAAATCTCTGCAAGGCAAATTGTGATACATAATCTATAAATACACACATGCATATTTCATCATTAATTCAGCCTACAGAAATAGGTATCCCCCAGACAGTCATTTGTTATGTATCACGTAAGTATATAAAATATGCCAAAGAATTTAAGTACTTACAAAAACTTATATCGACTAAAATGTTTGTTAATCTGTGTCATTATTCAAATTAATGCTAGATAAAATGTCTCCCTCAGCTTTCATCCTGTATTTATTACGTGCTCCTTTACACATCTTTAAATTCTGCGAAAGCATTTTTGTTTATATAATGTCGGTAACAATAAAATATATTTTGACAGAAATGTTTTGTAAAAATATTATGTTGGATTTAATGCCAACTTAAAGTTTTCAGACGCGAACATTTTTAGTGTGCGATGCATATTACGCGGCATCCACCTATACTTTAAGACAATAAAAAATAATTCTCCGAGTGGGAGCGCACAGATGGCACTGAACGCCTTCTGAATAATTACCGGCCCCGAGCACCTAAAGCAAGGTCTACAATACGCGTGTAAGATTATTTATTAGGACTTTATTCTCCTCCTGCCCCATACAACCCCTGACTCCTACATATGGCATATCTAAGTTTTGTTGCGCATGTATGATGAAGTAGATAGAAATAAAAAGCTTTTACATTCTAGAATGGATATAGGCTTAGAAGTGTTTCGTACTCATAGTTAATTGTCCCTTGGGAATAAATTTGGATGCATCATGCCTACATGCTGCATATACATATATAACTAAAACTGAAGACCTGGCCGATGGATCAGGATTGAGAGTCTGGATTATGTAATAATCCATACAATTGCAGACACATAACTACCGATGTCATGAGTTACCGAATCATTCCAGCACCAACAATACTTTTTTTTCAAAAATCATGCAAATCAAATAGTTGCCCGTCTTATGCAAATAGGCGAAGGAATTAATATTACAATACTAACTAGTATACTAGAGTATTGAAATGTTTACGGTAACTTAAGTATTCTATCAAATATGTTATATAATATAAATGTCATATTAAATAATAGTAAAGTACGTATTGTAATTAATCTTTAGTCATTCAGTTTCTTAACACGTTGTGTGAAGTATTACTTAACTTATTTAAAATACAATAGCGTTAGCTCCACTACTCTTTATGTATGTATGGAAGTATGAATAATATTAAAATAAATATAACACGTTCCTACATAAATAAATCTTCTATTAATATAACAATTTTGAACGCAACTATTCTGTTACCACCCGTGTATGCTTTGTAAACACAATACGGGGTGAAATACACGGAGACATGAACAAACATTTGCCTGCCACAAACATCCCAGATATAAAACGGCCAGCCCTAATCGATGGCAATATTTATTTAAATATTCGCATGTATGATAAATTACATAAAGCCTATTATAACATCCCTCCTTTAGATCACAATCATTCGTAAATTTCCTAAAGTTATATGTATTCATATTCATCATTAACCACTACTAACTCAATGTAAATTTAGTTTATATTTTGATCTTACGAATCTAGCAGTAATTTGTACTTTGATGGTACCTATTCATAATTTTAAATCATCCAATTTAATTAATACGGGTATTTAAATTCCAAACACAGCCATATATAAACACAGACAGACAATCTAAAGCTTTTTTCCGTTAAATCAGACTGCCTTTCATTAAGAATCATGGTTGAAATTTTAATTCGTTAAAACCACAATCGAATTACGTATATACGAGTATATGTATAACCAAAGACAAAAAATCTTTTACTATTTTATCACGCTGTTACAAATTTATTCGAAGACATCATCCTCAATATGCTTTATACTTTACAAAAAAGGAAGCAAAACCCGCATGAAGGCTTTCTTAACTGGGGCAGTATTTTTTGCATTTTTATTACAGCCCGTGTTATTACACGTGCCTACAGTTCTGGTTTTTTAAAGCTTTTGTTGCGCTTTTGAAAGATATGTGCTCTCTCTCAGCTCCACTAAACTGCATGTCATTTGTACGTTCCAAAAGCAATTTGTGTTGTATATAGGTAATTTATGTAACACTTTACAGATCACCGAAATCTTGAAGGTTTTTAACTTTGGAATAAAACTAAATGAAACTTACAAATGTGTTGCAAAAGGATATAAAGCAATATTAATATGAAATTAATAGATTTCTCTTTTTCTCGTGAACTGTCGTAATAAGTCCCAAAATCAATTGTTCTAATTACCGAAACATTCGAATTTATATTTCTTTTTAAATCGAATGTAATTTTACTTTGTAGAAGTACGTTAATGAGGAATCTGCTATGCTCACAAATATCTTTCACCCACAGAAAGAACATCTCCATATAAAGTAAACTTTACGATGATTAAAACTTTGCAGGAAGATTTGTTACCTATGGATTACGTTAAAGTAATACGTAATAATAATACTTCATTTTTTTATAAGTAAATATCTAGAAATACCTGATAAACTGCCAATACAAATATTTACTTAGATAGATATATTTTTAACTCATCAAACAATTCACACAAGTAGGTATTTGTACCTACCACACATCTATACCTCAGTAGTTAGATTCAATAACCACTGCACCAAGAATATTTTAAATACTATATAGAAACAATCAAGAACCTCCGAAAGCGGCGTGTATGCATGAAGAGACTGATGAATGTAGACGAAGCACGTCAGTTTTGTAAAGATATATTTGGCACTCAGTGCTCTCTGCTTGCCTCGCTAGGACCTGGAGTAACGGTATTATTATTATTACTCTATAGACAAAATCTCTGTTGAAATAAATAGCTATTTCCATCACCGGTAACAAAAATAACTTGGGTTTCGTGAAACGAAACAGTTTCCAACTGTATATTGGATTTAGGCTCTGGTTAGTTTCAGCATTAGATTAGTTGTAGCGACCGGTCCCCGAGCGGCAGTGAGTGCATATCCTTGTTTGACATGAGACTCCGTAACTTATATCAAGTTGCGAGAATGGCGGCACAACTTGTATCGAACCCCTTTTAAACTTTGGCAAGTAGCGTGCATTGATTAAATAGCTCCGAAAAAGTGTCGTGTGATGAATTATACGTTCGAATAGCTGGTTATTTAAATAATAGAAAAACATACCACTCAATAATGAAATAAAAATACAAATAAAAAAAGACGCTACAGCTGTTTCTACCATTAAGCATTTGTTTTTTTATGATTTTTATTTTCTTCTTAAGGTGTGATTGGATATGGAGGCATACTACTACCATCTTGTTAGTTTTCAAATGTAGCAATGAAACCAGAACCAATTTATATAAGAACTAACTAAATAACACTAAATAAACTAACATATTACCAGGATAATGTTACCAAATGTCCCAAATCAAGAATTGTCTAAAACGAAGGAAAAATGAGGCAAAGTTTATAATATTTCTCAAGCGGATAAAAACTCTTCACCAATGATCTTACATCGTTACCGAATTATGTGTCCCATATTAGTTTAAGTGATCACTTCCTTATTTCTTAACATCCTACAAGCGAGCCCGCATAGCGACCGTTTCTATCGATCTTGTATATCAACTTAATATTATCCAGAGTACCTCTATACACGTTCTGTAATAACATTTCAAGATGCCAGAGTTATATCATCGATTATATTTTGTTTCATGTACAAAACGCTCAAGTTTCTCCGTAAAACAAGATGAGAGAGTGGCGTATCTTGGCATGGATGTTGTTAAAGTCTTAAAGATCCATAACGTTGTAGCGGCGTATGACCGGACCGATGCGGCTGAATAAATTCCCCACTTCAATTTAGAAAGTGGTGGTTCGTACTCGGATATTTATGCTAATACCCTATACGGAGGTATCATGAAATAATAATATCTACTCGGGAAATTCGGGATCCTCTTACCACGTGAGTTTACTGTGCGTGGCACGTGCGCTATCCTTAAAAGCCCTGTAAATACATCTCACCGGGAAAAGATGTTAGGCAAAATGTAATAACGGATAACTTACGACGCCGCCGATATTAAAAATGTTCAAAGGGATGGCTAATAACATAATAAGTTTTATAATTTTACATACAAGAAATATATTAAAGGTGAAAAATATGAGATGATGTATCAAAATGAAGCATCATAGTTCAATTAAAATATTAATTCTGAATATTATAGTACCTTTTCTATGTAATTCGTCGACCGAACTATAATTTCAACGGATTTTTAAAACGGAGACAATGTCGCAAACGTTGAAACGGACTCGGAAAATAACGGAAAATTCATTATTATTCCACGGCGAACACAATATTGCCGGGTTACATTCTGTATACAAAAAGCGGATAATGATCCTCGCTTTGCAATCTATCCACTGCTGCATAATAGAAAACGCAACAATGATTACTGTACCACAAGCAGCCGTTCCGACTCGATTGTTTTCATTCGAGCCAAGGTAATCCCGCGCTTTTTTCTCTAATTAAACATCTTTTCAAGACAATTCCTTAAGCTAAGGAAGCTACGGCGTACATGTTGATTCAATGTGATTTTCATTTAAGAATACTGAATTGAATTGAAATAATTGGCTGACGCGTATAATATTTAATATACCTACTTACGCATCAGTAGTAATATTAGCAAGGGACGTTTTACTATAAAATAGTTGAGTAAAAGTAAATTTACTTTATCGGAATATTATATGACATGTTTGATTTGACAATATTGTAATTACTTTTAAAAGTCTAAAGTAACATCCGATACTGTACTGAAAGGGTAAAAATTATATAAAGAGACAGAATACCAAGTTTTTATTAGACAACTTGTAGTTAAAATTGATATTTGAATACCTAAATGAACTAAATATATTCTTACTCAAGCTCCCTAAGCACTTTCAATTCGAACTATAAATTTTGTAATATTTCAACAGCCGATTGGTATGTAGGACTAGTGAGAATTGGACAAATGTTTATTATTCTACCCGCAATATTAGAATATTCATAAATTTAAGGGGGATATTATCAAACTGATCTACAATACCTTCAAGCGTAATTGAACTATGATCCACGAATGGTACATTATATATTCATATCATATAATTAAATATATAACTCCTAGAATATGATTTAATTTATAACCAGACCTATAGAAGTTTGTATAAAATATACATGATAAAAAAAATATAGCATTAAATATTTACAATAATGCTTCGAAATTCGCGTAAACTTCGTCTTAGGCGTCACGACTTAAACACGAGGCTTGTGAAATTAAGACAGATGGTGGTACTATGGAGCGCTCGTTAGTATTGCTTAGAGAGACATGCGTGAGGTACGGACCACGGACAGAGGTTGGTTTATATCGGAAACCGTCACGAGAAACTGTAAGCGACAATTGTTAGTATTTACACATCTACATTTCGTAAAAATAACGACACTACGAGACTGATAATTGAATGGATTTTTTGTATTCGCAGACAAGTCTTAAGTTAGTAAGATTTAATAAGATTAAAATATATCGATATTGTTTAAAAAGGTAATGGAAATAGATATGTTCTTTTCTTTATGATGAATATTGGATTTTTTTTAACAATAGCAATATTTTATACATTTCGACAAAAACTACATATTTTTTGAATAATTGTGTTTAGGATGGATATAAGTATTTACTGTATAGAGTAAAATCGTTAATTTGGGTTTGGCGTGATGCGTTAACCATGTAGTCGACCGCAGGCCTCGGGCTCTGTGGTAAAATTCATTAGGCACGGTTGGTAAAAGTTTCTACGTACTTCTATGTAGACCATTATTATATTATTATCTCCACAGACTATCAAGAGGGGAGAAAAATGGGTTTCCACTATATTATTACCTTCAAACGATACACTGATAAAGTAACTTGAACGTGAATTGAATATCACACACCACATTTTGCAAAATTCATTTAGCTGATAAAAGATTAGCAAAATGTAGAATGTCTTGTTGGAAAAAGTCATACTTATCTTATTAAATGAGGAAATTAATCACCAACTCGCGCATTGAAGGCAGACCTATGATAATTCAAATATCTTTGACAATTGATGGAACCCAAAAGGGTCACAGTATAATTCCTTGCTTGAATCGAGGGTTGAAGATACGGATTAGGGTATTTGATCTCCGCATAAAATATCTTACAGTATATTCTCCGATTTTTTATATATTCGCTAGAGGATTAACAAGTGAAAGTAAACTTTGTTTACTGCCTATAGGATAAAATTAAAAATCAAATAATTCTTACGAAATAATTCTTACGACGTGCTTAGCGTATTCATATTAGATATGTTAGTAGTATCGTAAAAAGCTATAAATACTTTTATATTAAATTATAAAGGCAAGATATATTTTTCGAATGTTTATTTTAATAGCTAGTTATTACATAACAGCATCGAAACTTCATAGTTCAGTTCAATTTTCTACTTTATACAATTACCGACATTTTCCTGGCTCTACAAAGTAAGAATTTCCGGATGTGGGAATTCCGAAATCTCTAACCAACTAATGTTTTCGAACAAAGTTATACATTCCGCTTCAAACTATTTTATTCAACTTTACATCTTAGGCCATAAGGTTCAAATCATGACTGGCATGTTGGGTGTAAATTTGTTAAGTATTCAGGAATTGCTTCTCGGCAGTCAACAAACGGAGGCATAGACAAATGTTACTGTTATAGTTATTGCCCGTTGTCTTTGCTGTTTGTAATAGCTGGCAACACTTTACTTGGTGTCTTGGCGGCAAGGACGTTAAATATCTTACGACGACTATATTTATCGTTCCCTTTGATCTTTTTTTCCTTTCTTTTATTCTTATGATTCAGATCAAGATAGATAGTTCTCTTTCCCGGTTCATGAGTTATCAGTTTTTCTCTTATAAGCTTTAAGTTTAAGCCTTTATAAATGTTACTGAAAATTCTAATGCGATGCATAATTTTTTTATCAAAACAATAACAATATATGTAATAGTCTTTTTTTAGGTTTTTAGTGAAAAAATATATTTTAACTATGATTTTTTTACAGACTTCAACGCAATAAGTTTCAAACAAATTCTAAGCAGACACGACAATCATAAGGATTCAGAGTGCTCTTTATTCGCTCCCGTATTTAAATAATGATACTAAAAACTATCTATCAAGTGTGAATCGTTATAATTATAACGTTGGCGTTTTATAAAAAGAAATAATCTCTTAAAGGACGACACGACGGCTTGCGTTGATGGCCTGCTTAATGACGAAGCGTCAGTGCCGGGATCCCCGGATGACGGAATATTTCTCCATTACTTTAAATAACAGCTCACAAGCGTCATTTGCAACACATTTTTGCCGTAGATTT